>KZ807046.1:465164-484377 GCA_000696205.2 Oncopeltus fasciatus
ATATATATATATAATCATCCATCTATCAGACAAACTAATCCATTCTCATAAAGTTCGTCGCTCAATAACTATTAAACTGACTATTAACAAATAATCATCACATATTTTGTTTATTTGTAAGAGGGGTGAGCAACAACTGCTAGTGCATAGAGGACTGTTTACTAAACCAGCATCGCGTTGAAGATGGAATTGTAAGAGCATTCAGTGGCTGTAGAGAGAGGAGCCAGCCACCTGTTGGCGGACCCCAACAATGGCAGATCTGACACGTTTTCAGTACTGATAGTGACAGCTCCGACAGTTCACTGTCCCAATCTCACGCCATTTTCACACTAATGATACAGACACACTTTTTCTCTCTTTCCATTCGATTACTGAACACCGAACTCGTCGAGAGTCAATATTTATGCGGGACCCATTCTGATTTTACAACATCTTTTCTATGATCCCTATCAATTCGAAATTAATAAAAAATATATAACTTATGGAAATCACTTAAACAAATCAGCATATTATCCTTCACAAATATGAAATATAAAACTCCCAAAATAAAAACCTTTAAGAAATATTATAAAAATAAGGTAAATATATTATAGCCTAATCCTCAGTTAAAGACACCCAACCCCTAGGAAGCATGGTCATTTCTAAAGTATGACTCATAAGGTAAACAATAAACATATCTGATAAGGAACTAGATATAAGCCCTTCACCCCTGGCGGAGGGCATTCCGGTGTTTGCCGATAGTCGGTCTAGTCGTAGGGTTAGAAGGCTGTCTTAGCCTTGGTTAGTTTTAAGTTAGTCATAGTCTGTTGTAAATAATAATATACTTTTGCTTTGGGGAATAAAGTTTTTTTTTAACATTCCGTGAACGAGAGATTTAACTCTCGAAACTGCACAGACACTTTATTGCTTTCTCTTTATTATAATATTGTAAAATTGGTTATTTCGGATGTAGTTCTTTCTGTTTTTTAGTATAATAATTGGAATAATATAGCGTTGAACATTATATGTAATGTCTCACGACAGGTCCTCCCCACGAGGATCATATCAGTCAAAATAAGTACCATTGACATGTCTGACTTGCATGAGAATATATTTCCATGTAGTGCCATGCAGTGTGCCATATCGCTCTCTCTCTCTCTCTCTCTCTCTCTCTCTCTCTCTCTCACACTATATATATATAAAATGAAACACTCGCGGGCTGCGATATACAGTAATCTTTTTTTAACTTTCGAATTTCCCCAGTTGTTCTTCTCTTCTAACAGAGCAGTTTGAGGAATCATAATTGATTTTTCCATATTTATAAAGAAAAAAAAAACATATTTAAGAGCACTGAAGTCTTAAAAATCTTCAAATAAGTTCGATATTAGAATAATTACGTCGAAAATCCAAATCTTCATTTAGTTTCGAATGTTTCGTTTTAATTTCGAGAAGCACACATAAGCTATAATTCATGTAAATTTAATAAATTACTCTTTGATAATATTATTTACAGTTAATTGAACAAGAGGCACATGGTTAACAGTAATTTGATCATACAAGTTACTAACTAGACAGGTTCAATCAAGGTTGCATAATATGATTGATATTTACAATAAATAATGTTTTAATTCAACATTACCTTCTATTTTCAGCTCAGACGAACTTATGTTCCTTATTGTTATATTTTGCTGAACAATTTTTAAATATGTATATTATTATTAAACAAATATGTATTGAGTTTCATTGAACTTAACAAAATATTACGCCAGCCACACCAAAAAAGTCTCTACTCGTTCGCCAAAATCCCCCAAACCCATTGTAATATTATATGAAATACATGTATAATGGCTAGAGGGAATGATGTCTTTTCATTCATAATCACTGTTTCTTTTTTACATGTCAACCTCAACCAGCGTGCTCTTGAAACTCTGCTCTGCCCATTCATAGAGTTATTTTTGAGAAACGTTTTATTTACTCTTTCTTAGCTGAAATTTGAATGAAGGTGTGCATATTAATCTATTATTATGAATAATTATAGGGAAACGTTGAATTTATATATATATGTATACTAGATGACCTTCTAATTATTCATGTTTTAGTACAGGTAAATGGAAAAAAAAAGTACCTTAGTCAATAGTCCCAGGTTCAATCCTCACAGTACATAGTTAATTTTCCTTCCTGTGCTTCTGTTTGTAATGCCCCAGAAAACTTTCTAGTATGCTACTAAGGAAACTATAAAAATAGTTAACTATAAAACAAATTTTTCACAATTGAAAAAAAATAAGATTGGGTAGTCATAATGGTATGCTGACCTACGTCTTATTTAGCATAGCACACGTTGAGAATAAACGCATTCTTAACGTGCATTTTTTACTGGGCTTTTATCTATTACGGGACTGGTTTTATATATATATATATATATATATATATATATATATATATATATATATATATATATNATATATAAACTTTTAGTTATATAGTTACTCTTCCGATGCGAGCTAGTTTATTTTTTCTTAAATTTTTAGTTCACAAATACAATGACAATTAACTGCTTTAATATTTGATGGTGGCTTTTAGAAAGACATTTAGAGAAGACCCCTTTCCTCTCTCTTCAATGCCCATCATAATTTTTAAAAAGATATACCAGTTCCAAGCCATATATCAGAATGCATTATCTTGTCATCTTAGAAATTCCTGCCGCTTTTATTAAAGCTCCTCATATTCTCGTTCCTTAATTGAAGGCCGGGTAATGATGTTTAGGGAGACTTTGAGTAATTATGAAGTAAACAGACTGGGAAAGTGATGAAGTCAGAACGAAAATTATTTAAAGCCCTCAGGTGGTAGTCTGTAAAGGGAACAGATTGGTCCCTAAAAAGATGGCGCTGCTTCAGGCATTCAGGGCCATTATCAGATTATGTTCCAGAACCTCACACCTCCAACGTCCTCTCGACTTGCTTCATCTTCACTCCTGCGTCAGTTTAGTGCTTCGCCCACTTTCCCTTCGACGTGTAAAAGAAGGACAATGGCAGGGAATCAGATAGTGTATATGTAGGGATTATTTATCGTTTTAACTGAAATATAAACCTGTTTCACAATTTTAGTAAATTTTTAGAAACATTAATCAAGAAGCGGATGTTCTGAAGAACCAAATATAGAGAAGCATAATGAGTTCAAATAGAACGATAAACATAACATGGATTCATTTCAATCCAACATAACAATAATTCGCTCTTTATTTTTTGATTGTGTTTATAAACTTTTAATAAACTATATAAGTTCACTTGATTCCTATATCATCTACTTTATTTTGTCGATCTATTTCATCAGCGTTTTAGCTGAGTCCTTGTCAATCAAAAGCTTCGTTTTACATGCACTTGACATTACAGGTAACCTGCTTCATCTGCTTGTCCGACTCCGCTAAATATCGAACTCAGCCTTTGCATATTTATAAAGCTGCTTGCCAAATTTTATTAGGAATAATAATATATTTCGACTTGTAAGTGAAAAATTAAAATTTTGTGTTCAGGTAAGCCCTCACTGGAATTGTTCGATATTAATCTGCGTAACTTCTTGAATATTTACTCTTTTAAAGAACAAATCAGTTTGAAGCTTCATACCACTAAAATAAATAATAACCGCTATACCAAAAAATTATTTTTTTTACATAATTGATATTGATTAGTTAATGCAAGGGCATAGAATAAAAAAATCTAACTGTCTCAGCCAGGGCTCGAACCTGGATCTCCTGCTAATCGGACAAATGCGTTATCCTATTTGGCTACCAGGAGAGCCAGATAACTTATTAAATTCCCACCACTAGTGTCGAGAGTTTAACCTACGAGAAAGACTAATACATCGTCTTATGCTCGAAGGAGCTGACATTGTCAAGCTATTTATCGACTCTCGTTAGAAGGGTAAAAAAAGGGCTTCTGGAACACGCAAATAATGAAAATGGCGGACACCATGGTTTCCCGCCAATACTTCTACCTCTAAGCCTACCTCTTTGGATCAGCGCTAAGGGTCTTACCTCTATCTGATCGGTGACGACAGAGAAGCGAATTTCTTACCTCATTTCTTGTGACGTCATAGGAGTGACCTACCTCTTAGTGGGGTCTCAGAGATCTCAGCGAATTTCCTACATCATCGCTTGTGACGTCATAGTAGGTCTTACCCCCGCAGGGAGCCTGTAAAGATTTTACCGAATTTCCTTGTAACCATAACATATCCTACCCCAGGTGGATTTCCTTGTAACCATAACATAATCTTCCCAGGCGAATTTCCCTGTAACCGTAACATAACCTTCTCGGGTGAACTTCCTCGTAACCATGATGTAACCTTCTAGACGAATTTCCATGTAATTGTAAAATAACCTACCCAGGCGAATTTCCTAGTAACCTACCCTACAACAGTGAGGGTACAATCCCCCTCCCCCTATTATCGTCTTATCAGCTGACCTTTGACCCCAATAATATTTTATTTAAATTGATCTTAATCCCCCAATATTCTCCTATTTGACCTTTGACCCCACACCCTCCAGAAATTCTTAGGCGTATTTTCTAGGAACATACGGGTGGTCAAGTGACATATTGAGTTAGTCCTCTCTCCCATGTTATGATAGCTTAATGATATATTTGACCCCTAGGATACTTTACTTGAAATTAACTTAATCCTCTATGGAATTAATCCCCAAATCTTCTGTTATGTTTATGGAGTTAATCCCCCAATATTTACCCCGCTAAATTCCTAGTAAACACCATACCTCCAGCGCACATGTTTTTCTTACTGTGCATCTGTTTGTAATTTCTAGCGTGCTCCTAGGGAATACCTAGTTTTACCATTGAATTGAAAATCAGGCGGTCAAAACGGGGTGCTGACAAAACCTTCTCTAGTGTGTCATAAGATCTTAATTTGTATTTCTCTCTTGGGCCTGTTGCGGGGCTGATTATTTTTTTAATTAATTAAATATCATAATCCCCATGGAGCTAATCCCAATGCTCACTTATTTACCATCCTATTCTAAACATTTTTGGCAAGCTTTTATTCGTCATTTTAAAAATATATCTTTGTCCCCTAGAATTGGTCATATTGTAGAATGAAACTTACACGTGGGTAGGTCAAAGAGCGAACATCGTAAAAAATGTTTTTATCTTATTTTAAACACTTATCTTTTAAATATGCAATAATGCAGGATATGTAACATGAATTATGATAGAAACTTGAATAAAATCGAGGGATGTATTAATTAGCAAATTTCGTCTAAAAGGACTATGGGATTAAAAACCACAAATAAAATGAATATTTATAATTGATGTTGGTTTCTTGACCATCAAACTAAAGTATAGGTTAACTAAGATATTTGTTTAGAATAGATAAGGGAATCTAAATATGACGCCCACTACAGCGAAAAAACTTTATGAAGTCATACTTGAAATGTCGGGAAATTCCCTTCTTCTTTTCTTGGGAATTTGCTCAATAACAAGCTGAACAAACTCTCCAAATATCACTCCACACATCCTATCCTTTCTTCCACGTAGAAAAGCGTTTCCAACTAGCTATAGAAAATTTAGATTCCCCCTTATATATAAACATGATGTAGCAAAAATTTAGGTGAATTCTACTCCATTAGTTTTTCACTCCTGATATATTTATTTTCTCAGTAAAGATTTCTGCGTTGAGTTTCGTTACTCTAAACTAAATATTATTAAATATCACCGCTTCTATAAGCATTAATTACTTTTTTGTAGATTCTTTTAACAGAATTGAGTAAGAAAATTATGAAATTTGATCTGATTATATAGCAACCAAAATCAATAAAATACTCATCGAAATTGAAATTATGTGTTTATTTAGCTGATTGCATGAATTCATATATTCCCATGCTTGCATATCTGACATCTATTGTAGAGCGAATTCCTTCTGTTTTTCTCGCATAATTTTAAATATTCATGGTTTTAACAATCAATTACTGATTTTTGGAGTAACTTCTATGTGCCTACAGGACTTAGTTTTTTTAATTTGAATTTTAATATTACCTTAATTTACCAGGGGAGGTATTTATAGTATTAATTACTTTTCTCCGTTCCTTTCTCTATTCAGTTTTTTATATATCTGTATTCATAACTATAATCAATGATTACTGTTTTTAATAAAATTAAGTGAAAGAGAAGTCCTATTGTAATGGTAGGGAAAAAGTTAACAAAACCCAAAAACTTATCTATATAACTTATTTTATACAATTTATTACAAAATTATTTTAATTGTTTTGCCTTTGTAAGATATTGTTTTCTTCTTTTATTGTGATTTTAAGGCATCATGATATAATGAAGCTTGTAAAATATGAAAATAAAACTTTCTTATGAAATGAGTTCATAAAACACAATAGGCGACTTAATAAGTAATTATTGACGTTGTATAATAATAAAATTTCAATCCCATAATTATTTTTGCTTTATTAAAATACCGTAAATATATGGCGGTTTTAATATAAAATGTTTTTAAGCTCTTTAGAAAGTTTTTTTAAGTACTAATATTTAATATAATTACAGCTCAGAATTTTTCCAGACTAAATTAGTTTCCATTTTAATGAAATAACATATTATTATTAAGGATACAAAATAACAATTAAGGGATTTAGTTAATAACCTTCATTAGAGCACATCATAAAGCTCGAAGAGCATGTTCTCTTGACAATCAATTTAACGCATCAAATTAGAAAAATTTCAATATGTGTTTTAACGTAATTTAGTTGGAAAATTGAAGCTTTTACATGGGAAACCCAAATGTATGTACAATAAGTTAATAATAATTCATGAGCCTTAATGTTATTAAGTTTTAATTAAAACATGGAATTAAAGAGCTTCAATATTGGGCTCCAGTCAAACTCACATCCTACATACATATATATGAAGAAAACGGTCTAGAGACGAAGGGGTTTGGGGTAACAAGAATGTGGTCTTAAAGGAGAGAGAGGAGAGAGCCAAGAAAGAAGTATGCCGCGAGACCCGAAGTTTTTGCGACGTGTCTGAAACTTACATGAGAAGGAATTGGGGTTCTGGGACTGAGAAGCGTGGCGCATGAGCAAGATGGCTGTGTAAATATTGCCAATTATAAATGTGCTACTTAAACGAAAAAAAATTTAAAAAGGAAAAAAATCAAAATCAAAAAGGAGTATAACGGATAAAATATTCATCAATATTTCCATAATAAAAATATATAACATAACTTTAAAGAAGTAGTATATCGTATTCATATTTTTATTAGTAAATATTACACTATATTATACCAATAAAATAATACCTTTATTTATTGGTCAATGAGAGTGCATACAATTATAATTTTAATACTTCCTAAAGATATCTAGATATTTTCATTCGAGGATCATGAATATTTCTTTTGAATTTTTTCTAAAAAGATCACTTGAAAATTAAAATGAAAATATTATGTAAATACTCTGAGAGGACTCTTAAGAAGTGTATTCATTTGAATATATCAGGAGATTTCTTGCAAGATATCAAAATTGTCACAATATTTTATTCCTAATATTAATTATTTTTTAATTATTAAGTTAAATGTTAATTCTAAAAATATATATAAATTTAAAAGATTTATATAAAGTAACAAATGTGTTTTTCTTTTATTATATCGTTTCTTAATTGAATTAGGAATACATTGAATTGAGCGAGAAAAACATTGAATGAAACTATATTGTTCGAAATTTCGTTATATGAAAAGTACTATGCATTCCATTTTCTTTTATACACTTTATAATTTTTCCAGAGACGTTTCAAAAATTAGTAAGTACCTGATTCAGTCACTGTAATAAATTCTGTAAAATAAATAAGAGTATTCTTTAAATTTGTCTTACAAAAAACTATGAATTTTACTGATAAATAAATAAGCTCAAATGTCTCTCGAAAAATAACCAATATTCTTGAGCCCATCAATCAGACAATGCGACTAACTTTATTTTTGTACCAGATCAATTTATATTCAAAAGTTTCAATCTGACATAATTTTGAAATGCTTTGAACAATCTTTGAACTATTCAATTTTTAATTCCTCAGATAAAGTATTCAACTATTTCTCAAGATAATAATGGAGATTCGTTTCAAATAAATTAAACAAAATGTTATAACATAAAGTAGGTCTGCGCTGTAATTTGTTATAGTATCTTTTAAAAATCCTAAATGTAAAGTATCTCAGCTGTAATTTGACAATTTGTACAACTTGTAATGTGACAATTTGGTTTTACTGACATGCATTATAAAAATCAATGATATCATTTTTCTTTAACTGGTTATGTCAAATCATATCTACACAGTTATGGATAATTCTATTCTCCAGCACAGCCAGCAGAAGAAATATTTTCAAGGAGATATTTTCAATCTAAACCTTCACTACCCTGATATTTCCCCAAAACCAACATTATTGCAAACGTTGGAATGAGGAATTTTATTTCAACGCGTGTTCAAAGAAAGAATGTTTTTTATATTTCATGATAGAAAAAATATTACATATTTTCACAGAGATTCTTCAAAAGTTTTCTTTTTTATCCCGTTTGATTGCTTTCTAAAGAAATATAAAACTTTTTAAATTGCTTCAACAGATTTATTATAAATACGCCCACAGTTCTGTAAA
This sequence comes from Oncopeltus fasciatus, assembly GCA_000696205.2. NCBI lineage: Eukaryota > Metazoa > Arthropoda > Insecta > Hemiptera > Lygaeidae > Oncopeltus > Oncopeltus fasciatus. The sequence continues at coordinate 473,784 of KZ807046.1, forward strand.
TGTAAGTGATGTTTACTTACGCTGCTACTATTTTATCGCAATATTTTTGGCATTTTAGAGCGAAGTGAGAACCCCGATTTAACGAGATGCCATTTCATAATTCTCTGTAAAAAACAGTTTATATACATATATGGTAGTATAGTAAATAGTCTATAGAAGAGACTGACTGATACTAACGCTTCCGAATGTTACCACTTAAATATTGTCAAAACAAAACCTGTATTCAGCTCAATTTAATATAAAAAAAAAATTACTTCATAGAAATAAAGTTTTTACTCACATTTGACACATCACTTAATTCGCCATTCCTACTGATACGGTTTTGCTGAATAACGAACTTAAGCTTTCGTCTTGCGTTTAAAATCTGACTACCGAATTTATTTTCGTGCATTCAAGTGTTTTAATAGCATTTCAATATATATACTTAGCATACTAAGTGTTATTTTAAAATATCGTATAATAAGTAATTCACTTGAAAGAAATACTGCTGTAAGTTTTTCTATCGAAACTTAGCAAGTGTCTATAAGGCTCACGAATTGAAAGGAAGGTTATTTGTTTTAATTATAAACAAAACATAAGCTAAGCTATTTAATATCAATCATCAATTTATATCAGTCTTATGTTAAATGTTAGAATAAAAACTATACTCGAAAGAAAACTGAAGCATTTATTATTCTCGAAATGATATTTATTTAACTTATTATTCTCTTTCTATGTAAATACTAGTTGGTTAGAATGGTTTGCTTATTCAAGTGTATAAGTTGTTCTCAAAATCTTAATATCTCTGTCTTGTTAGAGTTCTCTAGGTTCCGGCCAAGTTTTGGTGGCTTGGTTGACATAATGTTATGAGGCATAATATCCGATGTTTCATTCAAAGGATTCATTCCTTACTAGGTAAATATACCGGTAAAAATGGCCTAGTTTTATTAAATATAATTTATTTTAAATTTAATTTCAATTTCTTATCAATATTAATGAATTAAGACTCTATAATCAATTCAACTGACAAAATACGCTTGGTGAATTTTATGGAACGATAGAGAAACAAGCGAAATCGAGGAATAACTGAGCTAAGCACTTACACACCAGATTTTTAAACATTTTGTTTCAAACCCCCTAAAGCAAGTTATTTCAGTTTATCTAAAATTATAGTGAAAAACGTTTGTTTGATCAGAATAAGAGTGCACTTCCTTTCTTCAAACCGAATAGGCGAGATAAATGCAGTATACACACAAGTGGCTGCAAACATATTGCTAAGAAATGGAGGTTATAGATGGAGAGAGCTAATGACGTGGGCTTTGGGGCTTATGATGTACATTGGAAGTATGTGAGCAAAGTGCACACCGGCGAGAGCTAATGACGTGGGCTTTGGGGCTTATGATGTACATTGGAAGTATATGAGCAAAGTGCACACCGGCGAGAGCTAATGACGAGGGCTTTGGGGCTTATGATGCTCATTGGGAGTATGTGAGCAAAGTGCACACCGGCAAGAGCTAATGACGAGGGCTTTGGGGCTTATGATGTACATTGGAAGTATATGAGCAAAGTGCACACCGGCGAGAGCTAATGACGAGGGCTTTGGGGCTTATGATGCTCATTGGGAGTATGTGAGCAAAGTGCACACCGGCGAGAGCTAATGACGAGGGCTTTGGGGCTTATGATGTACATTGGGAGTATGTGAGCAAAGTGCACACCGGCGAGGTTCAATTGTACGTCTGAGTGTCTCCTGCCTGTTCTCTTCTGCTATGGTCAAACTCACCGTCCCCTCCAAGATCTAGCCTGCTTTTGAGTGTGTAGAGTCCCTGGAACGAGTCCCTGACATCCAAGCTCGAGACTAATCCAGATCATACAGATAGGTTAAAGCATACCCAGCTTTCTTATATAACGAAAATTTAAGCATCACTATTCTTCTCACCCATATACTACAGAATTGAAATTCATGTAACTCTGAATAGCCAGTCAAAATATGGAGTTATAGATCCACTGAGCCATTAATGAGTAAATGGAGAAGAAAAGGAGGTATTGCATTTTTTAACCCTTATTGACTAAATGATGTCAACTGTTAATTCAAAATACAAGAAATCTTGAAATACCGGACATTTTAATTTACAAAATTAAGTGGGATTAACTTGGAAAATATACTTTATTGATTTTTGTAGTAAATTTTTTTAGAAACCAAGAATACAGTTTTGAAGTATAAAAATACGTCTTTATTTACAAATAAGAGTCTTCCAAAATAAATACAGTCCCTCTTTATTTATTTTATTGGAAACCGTTAAAATTGAATTAGTTGAAGAGTTAAGTGTAAATAGGAAGAATTAATTTAATAATCGATAATTTTTTGTGCTAAATTGAACATTTCCAGTTTTTTCTATACTTTTTTGAAGTTTACTTAACACACACAAGCGCGCGCTTGCGCGAGTACTGTTTTTCATTTTTATCAAGCATATCTACGCTTGAACTATTTAAATATAAGAATTTGATCCTTATCGAACACTTTCTAACCTAACCCAAAGATATTCACTAAATCTCCTGGAGAGGTATTAATATAAATATCAAGAAAGAGAGAAAATATTACACTAATCTATTTACATGCAAAAACCACCCCAGACAACTGTTGGCATCCCTGACAAACCATGAATTCAGTGTAGGCAAACTTATGTGCATTTTAAGAGTAACAGGCATATATGAAAAAATTTAATTAACCCAACAGCCAGGGCGTAATAACCATGATGTTGATCGCCCTATAACCTGATCCTAATCCTAATCCTAAGAGTGAAAATAATGCTAATTGCGGAAAAAGAGGAGTAAACAAGTGAGTCCACTCGAGAGGGTGGGAGTTTGTGCGCATGTCTCTTGCTGATGCCCTCTCTAGCCTAATCGAACATGGAGTTGCAGGGGTAGCGATTTTGGAGGTTATAACTTGACGTCGACTGGTGTCGTGTAGATGATCTCAGTGAGTAATCTCTCAACCCTCCTTGGCAAAGATTAGTCGTTTGATTTTTCTCAGACTTAGTCTTTTAGCTTTCTCGTTTTGCACTTTAAGATTCAATTATGTATCATTTTAAAAACGTGGAGATTTCACTTAAAAAAAAATCAAGCTATACCCCCACACACCCACACACCCACACACCCACACACACACACACACACACACACACACACACACACACACACACACACACACACACACACACACACACACACACACACACACACACATACATATATTAACGGTAATTTTTCATTAAGGAGATCACTAGAACACAAATCAATGTTGTATGTATATTCTTGAAGATGGCCATTGCAAGACAAAGCATTGGAATCGTAGAATAAATTCTTGTTATTTTTTTCGTACAAGACTAAGTATCTGTAATCCTTTCTGATTGAAACTTAATTATTGTTGTACCTATACACCACACGGTTAATTATCTTTTTCCCGTTATGCTTGTTGATATAGCAAATTAGCAAGTACAATATAAAAAAAGGTCCCTCGTAAAGATGCATACACTTTAATAGAATTTAATGTTTAACCTATTATAAATTAAGCTGCTTGCTAGGAACAACCGTGGCACAATGGTTTGGGTATCAAGGCAAAAAGGAATACAGGGCAATGAGATTTTATGTTTACTAGCTAGAAAAGGATCCTTGGAGGTCATTATCACCCCAAGTCCTTTCGTAGAGTATCTAAATCAGGAGAGAAATGCATTCACGGGAATGAAAGGAGTATAATACAAACTGGCTAAGCAATCCATTAATCTAGAGAGATGAAACATATGGTGTCACTGCTTACAAGGAGTTGCCCTTTCAGATGCCACCTTAGTAAAATGGAGATAGCAAAGGATAGGCCCTTGTCGTCANACACACACACACACACACACACACACACACACACACACACACACACACACACACACACACACACACACACACACACACACACACACACACACACACACACACACACACACACACACACACACACACACACACACACACGCACATATATATATATACATTTTTGTCTAAGATTTATCCTCTTAAGATGATAAATTAAATTAAAAATAAGGATAGCATTCACATAATTTCCATGGGCATTGATCTCCTCGGACGACACCGTTTCAAAATGGACCAGTTGAAAAAGGATTCAAGTAAAATATGTAAGTGAGATTTGATACATACATGTGAGAGGTGTCCGGTGAGGTGTAAGGCCTGGAGAAGGGCGAGAAGAGCGCCTCCGAGCAGGGCCTGCTGTATGCTAACAGCGAGGAGGGCATAGCTGAGGTAGGTGTAGACGAGCGGAGGGTCGCTGGGTCGCAGAGTCCCTTCCAGCAAGAGGAGGCTGCCCAACACCAGCAGACTCGCCAAGGAGAGTTCCACCTCGTTCACTCCTCGGCTCTCCTCCAGCCACCAGACCAGTCCTTCCCAGACAACAATACTATAAGAAGAGGGCCAGCAATATATCTCACTTGAGAGCTGGAGAGATTAGTCAAGGTTTTGGACAGGATCTGAAAAAGTAAATACTCTAAAATGGTTTGGTTATTATTTTACTATTGACGACGTTTCCACTTGACTTGCGATTCATGGTCAGGGCTGAAACGCAATACACACACATAGAGAAGGGTAGAAATAAACATATAGAGATGAGGTATGTTATATATAAAAAAAAAAAATTTCATATTAAATTAAACCAAGTAAATCTTTTTATTAGATTTTTTTTGTTGGGGTTCGGTCAACGTAGGTCCAAAAAAATACCTATATTTTTTAAATTGTCTGCCAACGTTTTGGCTTACATTGTAAGAAATCTTCAGGGCTGTAGAAATACAACGTCATAAGCATACAAATAAAAATAAAAAATTAAGTGATTTCTAATATTATATAATAGAATTGCCATAACTAAATGTAATGTGATATAAAAACTATAATTGTAGTAAAATATGTAGAAAAATTCGAAATGCAAAAAACAAACTACCAAAAAATTAATTAACCACACCAACCTATCATGAAGACAAGATGGGACGTCCTGTCCCTAAGATCACATTTTCATTACTGAGAGAAACTGTTTTGAAAACATTTTTTTTCTTTTACGACAACAGGGGTGGTAGAAGAGTGAGGGTAAGAGGAGGTAAATACAAGGGTCTGCATTCAAAAGTGGAAATACAGAGAAAAAAGGTAGGTCATTATCGCGGATAAGTAACATTTGGAACTATGATAAATATTTGATAGGTTTATTTTGAAGGTGGGCTAATGTTTTTTTAGGATATTGAAAATGTTTGAATAAGTTGAAGAAATTTGTTTTATGTCCGTTCTGTCGTTTACTGGATAGTGTTGTAAGTTAATGTGAACGGTTTCCGATAAAAGGCGTTTGTGTTCATAGGGTTCAGTAGAAAGAAAGTTTTTATTAGTTTTTTCTTAATGTCATTTTTATGATTGTCTACGAGAAATAGGGTTTTTAGTTTGTCCAATGTAAGAACCAAGGCAATTAGGAGGGGAACAGAGAATTTTGTAAACAACATTGGTTCTGTTAGAAAGGGGGGCGGGGTCTTTAAGGATGGTGTAAATAGATTTTAGTTTGTTGTTAGTGGAAAAAGAAAGCTTAAGGTTAGGGAAAGTTTTTCTGCGAGATTTCTTGATATTTTCAGAAAGTTTTGGAATATAAGGAAAAGAAAGGGAAAAGGACTCATGGTATGTCGACCGGGATAGTGTAGTATCGGGATAGTGTAGTATCGGGATAGTGTAGTATCGGGATAGTGTAGTATCGGGATAGTGTAGTATCGGGATAGTGTAGTATGGTCTCGGATTGTATTCTAACGTTTATCATTAATTTGAAGGGCTTTATCTATAGGTATATTAGTGAAGAGGGATTCGGCGTCTAAGGAGCAAAGAATGTATTCTTTAGGTATAATTAAAGATTCCAGCTGTGTTTTAAGGTCATATTTTTGACTCATGTTTATGAGTTTTTTTTATGTCATATTGGTTTTTTCGGCTAAGAATCTGTAAAAATGAAAGGAGAAATTTACACCAATTCAAACATCACCCCTTAGATGCGGGAGAGTTTATATTGGAGACAATGGGGCGGAGGGGATTATCTGGTTTTTGGATTTTGGGAAGGCCGTAACACCTAGGTGCTAGAGAATTATATGCAATGATATTATAGTATTTATATTTATCTACATATGTGGTTTGCGTGACGTAGTTTTCTAATCTGGTTATTGCATTTTTTTTATGAGTGCTGGTATAGGGTCTCTGTTGTTGCGGGTGGGTATGTATGTTGTTTTGTCAGTAAAGTAAGCATTTTGTTATTGGTTATTATGATATTGCTTTTTAGTTTTTTATAAATTTCCGGCTCGCTTTGAGATCTGAGGAGAATTCAGAGGAGAAGAGGGAGTCGTCAGGTTTAAAGGAATGTAGGTGGTTGGTGATAATATTACTCACTAAAAAACGTGACAATTCCCTCTCCTCTTCACTATTAGATTGACGAGAGTCTCTATAAATGGATTCTAAACCAATTAATTATTTAGGAATATTTGATTTAGAGTCTAGAGGAGGGACTGAAAAATTAAGGGGCTAAAGATAATATTTTTTAACACATGAGGGGGGATATCTACGGAGGAGATGTTATTTGGACCCAATGGGGTCACTAGTTGGATTACATTATGGCAATTCTATATTAGTATATTATATATTATTATTGTATTCACATGACATTGTATTTCAATTGCCCTGAAGATGGTTTACAAGTCGAAACGTCGGCAGATAACTTAAAAAAGTACTCTTTTCTAAAATTGGCATTTAAAAAAAAACTCTCCATTTGAGTAAATCTTTATATCTTTATGTCATATAACATGCCTCATCTATGTAAGTTTATTTCAATCCACTATTGTAAAATTGTGTATTGTATTTCAGCCCTGATGATAACTTATTAGTTAAGTAGAAACGTGGGAAATAATAAAATAATTACTCAACAACTTTGGGGTATTTTATTTTTCTCCCCAACTAATTTCTATTACATAATACTCGACGGCCAGCGAACCTCCAACCATGTCAACTTTTGTTGTTTATGTCATTCTTTATTAATTGTAAAATCAGGAAAACTGAAAACGAAAAATTGATTTAAATATAATTTTAAAGATAGAGTTCTCTGAGGGAATTAAAATACGAGTGACAAATGACGTCGTTAAAAGGGCTCAAATTACTGAACTGCTACAACTGCAATATGACTCCAACCGAACAACCTCGCTCTTGCAGTTCTTGAGAAAAATGTCTAGAAAAATGTCCTAAATGTCTCCTGCTCATATTTGTTGTCATATTTCCATCGTTTCGACTCAGTGTGCTCATTTTCAAATAACACTTTTCCTAAGATTTACTGAATTCTTCTTTCTAATAATATATTGAATAGAATATTAAAAAATGAATTATTAGGTAAGTGAATTACCTATGAAAGATTAATTTGCGAAGTTTTCTATTATTTGATTTTTTATTTATATGTGCATTTAAATATAAAAGTTAGAATTTAAAAGAGAAATTTTGTTACATAAAATAAGTGATTATCAGGCACCCACATTCCAGTCAATGATTTTAGACAGGTAGAAGCATTGGCCTACGATTCTACCTCAGTCTACAAAGCGGTGAGAGATTCCTCTCCCCAGATATAGGTAGCAGCACTTCGACAGACCTTGGCAGAGCTCCTTGGCTGAGCCGAGATATCTCTCATTCTGAGGACAGCCTTCCATGTGATGTAGTACTCATTTAAACGGTAAAGCGAATCGGGTTGAGGGTCAACGGTAAGAAGACCAAGTGCAATGGGCGCTGAGAAACACTCAAGAGTGTTGAACGAAGATGGACACTGAGCTATCTAAGTTTGAAAAGGTGAGCGATTTCACCTATCTGGGACGCCTAATCAGCTGTGACAACATCCCGCCGGATAAAGTTATAAAGCCAGTGCTTCTTAGGTCTTTGAAATTATCTTGGAAATTAAAAGTAGATTCTTGTCCAGGTTTACTATGATCCTGTTGAACTTGGACAGGTACTAACTAGCATATGGCTTTGCGATTCCACCAGAAGAAGATACTCCGCTTCATATGTGCGTCCTATAAGTGGTCCAGGATAGTAAATTGCGACGCTGACCGAAACATGAGCTGTTCCCTTTCTTGTGGGAACATAACATGTCCCAATCTCTGCAAATTGGGAAATAATTTCGTTTACGGCATACTGCGTACAGACATTGCAGTTCGTTTTCTAAGGAAATAAAAGATTTTCTTCTATCTAATCTTACGTCTTATCAAGTTGATAGTTTATGTTTGAAGATTTGCAAAATCTGGAAAACGAATAAAAAAATGTCTCACCGCAGTATGTTTAGCAGGCAATAACTCGGGAACAGGTAAATCATTATGGAGGAAGTTTGAGATTGACCTTCCATCTGTTCTTGAAATCTCTCTAACTTTAGATGAGCTTGAATCTTTAATCTGTAAGTGGATTTAGTATAAAGCTTTGTAAATGTTATTAAGAAACGAATTTCATTGAGAAATGTATTGCACAGTTTTTTATTTGTATTTTTCGTGATACATACTTAATTGGATTGCTTAGTGGAATATAGTTAGTGATTCCATTATGACAGTCAGACTATATAAGGGCGAATTTTATTTGAGAAGTATTTTTCGACTTTACTATTTTGATTTTTTCTTTTTCATTACATGCTCCTATATGGAATTTTGATGGTATTATTTCTTTTTTTTCGGGGAAAGACATTTTAGAATTCTTTCGTGGAGACAGGTTTTATGGGTTTAGTATTTCTTTTGTTATTCCTTTCAGCTTATGGGATAGGGTCCTACATGAAATTCAGTTGGGGGATCAGTTATGACTCGATATCTGAGAAATATATTTTCAAAGAAAAACTTATCTGACGGCAGTGACGAGAATGTTTCTTTGAATCCAACTGCGAAAACACTAAAATATCAATATACGTATTTCTCAACGAAATTGTGTCATAAGTGATTCACCGAATAAATTAGATTGTTAAAAATTTTGTAATTAAAAATATTATTTAAAAAATCAGGTGTAACTGATTTCGTAATTTTTAAGAAAATAAAATTATAGGGAACAATTCTTTTTTTTAAAAATAAATCTTTATTTATTACTTTTTGTTATATAACATCTTGTAATTTGATGACTTAAAATAAATGTACATGTATAAAAATAATATAAATAAAATAAAAGAAAGAAAAAATATAATGAAATAAAAATAAAATTAACAATAAATAAATAAATGGTCATCACTGTGCAGGGAGAAGGGGCCCATCGACCCCACTCCCAATAAGTTTAGGCATTAAGGCCCAGGAGGTCGCGAGGCCATCTCCATTTTAGTCGCAGGGGAGGATTGTGAGGATTGGAGTCTGACGACAGGGATTGGGCAAATGGATTGGGATGATTTGGAGTTTACTATGGAAGAGTTTGAAGCGGGTGGAGATAAGGTCTTTGACAAAAGGAATATTAAAACCGTGATGAAGAGAAGCTTTATTAGCGATCCGCCAGAGGAACATGATCTCCTCTGTCCCAACAGTAAACATACAGGAATACGAAACTGAAGAACCCCCGTTGAAAAGAAAAATCCCCGTAATTGACCTAAGATTAACAAATCTCAACAAAAATTACACCACAAGCGAAAAACTGGGAAAAATAAATGAAGTTATCCAAGCTTACTCAAATAAAGAATTTTTCTTTACAGATGGCTCAAAACAAGAGGACAACGTAGGCCTATCAGTAGTCTTTAAAGACCACAAAATACTGCAAAAACTTCCACCTATGGCTTCAATCTACACGGCTGAAATGCAAGCACTATGCCTAGCTCTCTCTCATGCCTTTACATCAGACAAGAAAGACTTTATCAAATGCTCCGACTCTCACTCTTCTCTAAAAAGTATAAAAAAAAATATAAAATCAAGGTCTCCTAAAAAAAAAAAAATTCTTTCATTATATTCGCACCCTTGAACAGCAGGACAAAACAATAACAAGGCTGTGGGTTCCATCACACACAGGTATAAGGGGAAACGAGATGGCTGATAATGCAGCTAAAGAAGCACCCCTTAAGGACACTCCACCCACAAATATTATAGAACCCAGAGATGTCAAGACATGGCTTAAAAGGAAAACTTATCTGGACTGGGACACTCTGTGGAAATCCGAATCGACTAATAATAAACTACGAAGAATCAAGGACATCACCAAGGAGTGGTCCACATCGAACCGGGAGAACAGAGGAGAAGAAGTCGTACTAACCAGACTTAGAATAGGTCACACCAATCTTACCCACATCCATCTAATCACTAAAGATCAACCGCCAATATGCCCTAAATGATGCTGTCCAATAAGTGTTCAACATATCATCGAGGAATGCACATATTACTCTAATTTATTTACATGTAAAAACCTCCCAAGACAACTGTCGACATCCCTGGTAAACCATGAATCCAATGTAGCCAAACTTATGTGCATTTTAAGAGAAACAGGCATATATGAAAAAATTTAATTAACCCAACAGTCAGGGCGTAATAACCATGATGTTTATCGCCCTATAACCTGATCCTAATCCTAATCC
>KZ807046.1:493701-538984 GCA_000696205.2 Oncopeltus fasciatus
TTTTTTTATATCAGCCTGTTCAAAGCTACTGGGACGGTAGGGTGTTATTAAAAGTCTAAGATTGAAAATCGAAAATTTTATTAGTTTTAAGAAAAAAAAGTTAAGAGCTTTAGAGACGTTAAAGGATAATTTTATAAATATTATTTTTGTTGTTGAATTTAATCCCACGTAAATTTTAACAATTTTTAGTGCAAGGGAATAAAATAAAAAAATCTAACTGTCCCAGCCAGGGACTCGAACCTGAATCTCCTGCTATCCGGGCCGCTGCATTTACCAATAATGCTACCAAGACAACGTGATAAGGTTTTAAATTCCTCGCACTAGTGTCGAGAGTCTAACCTCCCTAACCTGAGACAGAAATTCTCCGCTTGTTCTCTTATCATGGCACCAAGAAGGCTGGTTTCAACCATCCACTAAGATCTTGACTCACTTCTTGCCTAATGGTGATGGTCTTATCTGCACGTTTAGGACCTTCTGTGGACCTTCTAAGGACCTTTGTTAGGAGGAATGAGTATTTATAGAGGAAGCTAGTTTGTACTACCAATGCTGCCATATTTCTGAAAACACATGCATTTATTATTTTCATTCTCATAATTTTAATATTTCGATACCGACGACCCTCATACAATTTTTAATTGGTCTTGTATTACAGGTCTCCTACTGCCATTTATCTAAGTTTATTATTCTTTGAGACTATTTATGAACATTAATATGCACTAGGTTTACAACGAATTCCACCACTCCTTCAATGAACGTTAAAAATCAACAAAATATTTAACCTTTTTTTTTTTCTTCAAGTCAAATTTATCACTTTCAAAATGTTTAAAAAATATATACAATAAAAAAAATATTTTTTTTTGTGTAACCTCCACCAAACGTATATATATTTTTTGGCGTAAGAAATTCGTAAAATATATCTTAGACAAATGTAAAATCTTAATTCACTTTCGATAATCTTAACTAAATATTACAACAGCAAAAGCGAAAAAAAAAGTGTATATATCAGATAATCCCCCGCTCTTATTTGTCCAATTTCGCTCAAATGAACTTTGTAATTTTTTTACATGTATAAGTGTTATGCCTATTTTCAAGGAGAAAAATAACTAATTTTGGCTCATAAATTTTAAATTTACATTTCCAGTACAATCAAACTACCAATTCTTATTGAATAATAGTGTATTTTAAAGTGCTTCTCAGAATTTAATTTAGAAAATCTACTAATTATGGTTTCTAGGGCGATAATATAAAATTTCCGGTTCAGCATAATCCCCATTTCTTATTGTTCACTATCGTAATCAATTTCTGAAACATTTATTTTATAAATTTACAAATATGTGTTACATTTAATTACTTTAAACTCAATAATATATATGTGTATAAAATCAAATTTTTGGATGAGTTCAGTACTGGCTGGAGGAGGGGCATATCGAACCCACTCAGTAAATTAAGGCGTCAAGGCCCAAGAGGTCGCGAGTCCGTTTTCGTTTTAGGAAGAGTATGAAGAGGGTGGAGATAATATCTCCGACGAAAGGAATATTCATGTCGTGTTAAAGGGTAGAGTTACACAAAATGGATACACAAAATGGAGCGTCCAATTATTCTCAGGAGTTTGGACTGAAAGGATTGTATTAGCTGTGTGTTGGAAGGCTTAGCGGCACCCCAGAGTTCTGCACCGTATGTCCAGGTCGTTTGTAAGTAGTGCCTTGTACAGTGTCAGTTAGTTCTCTGTTGTGGCCTGTGCCAGCCTGCTTAAAATCTTTTATAACAATCCGTACCGCCTGTTGAGTTCTTGTCGCTCAAGTTAATATGTTCGGCCTAGTTTAGTCGAGAGTCAAGATGGAATACGAGATAACGGGTTAAATAACTGGTTATAGGGATATTATTATATGTGACATTACTACGAGAAAATTTACTCGTGCGCATTTTGACTCATTCAATTTAATTCTCCATTTGCCGCACACTGCTGAATAAGGTCAAGGTGGTTTTGTAAGATATTGGAAGCCGTTTTTTAATCAGTATGAGAAGAGAGGATCGCTTCTTCAACAGCAAAGAGGGCCAGGAGAGTATTAGGATGTTTGTGGATGTCCGCAGTGTACAGGATAAACAGAACATGTCCAAGCTTACTGCTCTGTGGAACGCCCGCTTCCGGTAGAAATCGGAGTTATCAGATCCTTGCCGGACCCTAAAGAAATGGTTGGAAAATTTATTAGATTTAATGATTAAATGTATGATATTTGAGAATATTCGCAACTTACACTATATACTATTATGCTATACTCTATCAAAAGCTTGAGCTACACCTAAAAATGAATCAGGACAGAATTATATTTTCTCAAGAGAAGAGGAAATGAAATCAACAACGCGAAACATTTACTGGACAGTAGAATGCTGAGATCGAAGCCTAACTGATGGTTTGAGAGGATTTTTAAGGAATTTATGACAGACATAATTCTTTTTAATAGAATTTTCTCGAAATCCTTAGATAGTAGATGACATGTTCATGACTAAAGGGTTTGGAAATTGGGAGAAATTTTAAAGATGGACGACGTGGGAGGCAGCTCGAGAGGGACAGGCCGCTCCCCCTTTGCACCTAACACCTCATACCCGGGGGGTGGGGGGTCCTTTAATCGTCCAACAATTAAAAATAATTTATTTATCCATATTTTCTTTCACATAACTTGTGGAATTATACCGATTTCATTATAAAATAATTAAACTAAAATGAAATGTAATTTAAAATACATATCCTCAGAGAGTTCATGGAAAAAAAATGTTCGTAATCTGAGCAGTTCAAAATAGAGCTTGGCGATATCTGTGTGCATAAATGAGGAAAACAAGTTGAAGAGCCTTCATAATAATAAATTGAAAGAGAATGAAGAAAGTTAGAAGGTAAACGTACAAGGAGTTAGCGGAGGAGACGAAAGCGGATTAAGTTAGCAACTCCCTTTTGGAAGTGTCCGACTCTTTTACATTCTACCCACTTGGAATTGAGAAGATAACTTTTATAAGATGTTCAAAACTTCTTTTCAAACGTACAATTTACAAACTGTGTAAGGTCCCTTTACCTTACAAATTGGTATTCATGTGGGAGATGAATTACCTATAACAGAATAGTATTAGATTGGTTATTTTAAATAACCACCTTAAATAAGTAAACATTATTATAGTAAATTAAGCTTTTCTTAAGAATTTCATGTACTGGAAAATTTTCTTTTTTTAAATTTAAAACTTTAAATCGCTGATAAAGGTTTAAAAATGCTGAAGGCATATTATTCTAATATAATAGCTCTTTCAGATTGTGTTTCTATAACTATCTAATAATTTAATACTTTCATATTTTAAAATACAACATAATTGACTTGTAAAAATATTATGATTTTTTAAACACAATTATACTACCAAGTTAAAATAATCAGAAATCCTAATATTATAAAATTCAATTTTCAATACCAAATGTAAGTTAAAATATTAAAAATAGGTGTTTACTCCTTGGTAGCAGAAGGATAAATATAGATCAATATTTAAAAACTCCCTCATTGTTTATTTCATTAAAGTTTAGACCATAACATATGGACTCATGTCTCTTACGGACTCCAACGTTATATGTTCACAGCTCAGGTAGTTTTTTTTTTCTTCTCTTTAATAAAGAAATGGGAGTGGCATTGGCTTACATTCTTCATTAAAAACAAAATCAGACAGAAAAAAAAGGCTGATCTCACAATATGTACAGTATAACAATTATACAAATACATACATTTTTACGTATATCTTGATGTGTCATGTTCCCGTGTCATTTGATTTATTTTTACCAAAAATATTTGAAACGTTCACTACATATTGATTTTACAATCAGTAAAATTTAATCTGTGTATTACAACGAGTTCCCTCCTCCACTAGAATAATATAACTCAACAATAAATTATCCTAAAGTAAGTCTGTTTTCTTTCTAGCCAAATTCTCAGGGCATTAACCGTCTCCATTTTCTTGGCTTGTGATTCACCGTTCTTACTGGCAGGAGACTTGTTCATCTGGGCCTAGCCTCAATGGATGTCTACTTTTATTTTACTTTTTTGAATATAATGCATGATTTAGTAACTAAATAATTCTAATGTGTATAAAACAATATTTTCTAACATTTATAAAAATGTTCACTGAAAAAGATATTCATAAGGTTAAGTGCTTCTCCTCGCTCTATTACCCCTGAAAAGTCAAATGCCTAATTACTGTTTGAAATTGACCTTGTTCTCAAGAGTTTTTCCCTTTCTAGCTGTAATGATCTGCTCCCACAGATAAAATATGGACATTTTGTTTAATTTACACTGCTACTGCGTGACGTACTCTTCTTCCCGAGTGAACCGCCTTTTCTTTTCGCAATATTTGTTTAAGGGGGATACGGAGGACAACAGTAAAATTCTTTGGTGGTGAGAGAGGAAAAATCCTCGTACTAAAAGGAAAAAAAATTCTTGAATGGATTTTCTTGGACAATGAGGAAAAACTAAAATTGTATTTAATACTTTAATATTTGATTCCTTGCATTCAATTAGGAATAGCGATTGAGAGGCAATTGATGGAAATCTTTGTAAGCTAAGCACACTTGAAACTGGGCAGGCTTATATTTATTTGTGTGATAGGCAGGACAATCTACGAGTATGTGGGCAATTTAAAGTGGCAAAGGTGACATATTGGTAATTAGTGAAATAAGGCCATAGGCACAATACGTAACTCACTAATTCTTCATTGCAGTTGTGACCTTTAGATCTTAGCCGCCGTTTAACTGTTTGAAGTGTCTTCAAAGCAAATAGTTTGACTTTGTAGTAGAAAGTGCTCTGAAAGTGCACGTACATTACTTTTAAGAGCTGTTTCTTCGAAAGAACATATTTTTTAATAAAATGGCAATAATATCAAATACCAATTAATAAATACAAATTATTTCATAATTTTTTTATGAATTGAAATAAAAAAAAGCTATAAATTGTTTCAATTTGTAATAGATTTTATAATGCTGCTTATTTTTTTAACGTTGCGTTGCTATAAAATATTACAAAAAATTCTGCGAGAGATAAAATGCATGTCGTGAGGGCAATGCGATTTTTTAATTATTAATTGTAATTAAAAAAACCCAGGTTGGAAGAAGAGAACCAGAACTAAAGAATCATTCTACGAACGAGTCTGAAAAGATAATTAATTTTGGCGAACAATGGTGGTGAAAACACTCTATCACAGTCACATACCGAATCAGATTTCTTCATTCTTTTATTTGGAACATTGATTTCCACTGAGAAGAATTCTGAAAGGCCAACAGCTGGTTCCTCTCCCCCTTTCAGACTTATATGAGATATTGTGCTCGCTCAACCTTGTCCCCACATCTCCTATTGCATAGCTTCCGTTGCTCAACAGCAACGTGGTTGTCAGAGACAACATTTTACATTCCCTCAAATGTATAAATTAGTAAACAGTACATTATCAACTAGTTGGGGTAGAAGAAACTTGTTAGCACACCAGAAGCTTGTAGGAGGAAAATTTTTTTTTAGTTAAACCTAAAATTTCAAGTTTGATTAAAAGATATTTGGTAAGAAAATCAAGCTATGTCTTATGTAAAAGAAATAGTAAATTAAATTTTTTCATGGAATCAAAATAAACATATTTTTTATGTGCGATTTGTTCTCGAACATTTGAATTCCCTTAATGGTAAATGTACAACTGATCAGTTGGGCCGCTATTGATTTACTCTTTAAATCAGTAGCAGTTTTAGCTAGCGAAAGTAATTTTTATGTGCTGAAATGAAATGCATTGAACATTGTTTTGCATTGAACACTAAATTGCAAATTATATTTTTAAAAAAGTGAAAACTCTGGACCTTATAAAGGGCCATACAAAGATATATAAATTTCAGTGGCTATGATTTTTGTTGTCTAAAATCAATTTGAATAGCTATTACACCTACTCATATTAAAATTTTGTTTTGATAAACCAGTTTTCTAATAACAGTAAATAACTTTATTTACCGTTTCTTCTTCCGGGTTAGACCGTGTCAAATTGGTGTTATTTGCCGAGCTTTCGCACATCATGTGATGGCTTCTTCAGGGCTGAAAAGAGAATGAGAGTTGTATCAACCAATGGGAAGGCAGGCTTCGCCCAAGAACCGCTCAAGTATCTGAGTATTGAGTATCTCCGCTCTGTTGAGTAGAGTCATCAACACTCTACTCAACAGAGCGGAGATACTCTCAGAACCAGCCCAACTACCGAAAGAAAGAAGACACTTGAAGACCGCCTTCATGAAGAATGGCTACGACCGCAACACTATAGACAAGATCCAGAGAAAGAGAAATATGCAGCGCAACAAGGAAGGACGAGAAGCCGAAGAATTCCAAGGACAAGTGACCATCCCCTACGTCAAAGGGACAACAGAGAAGATCGCCCGAATACTAAAAAATCAAAAAATAAGAACAACATTCAACACGGACAGAAAAATAACAGACATCCTTACGAAACCTAAGGATAAACTTGGACTTCGGACTCCAGGAATTTACAAGATTCCCTGCTCCTGCGGAACTTCTTACATCGGTGAAACCGGAAGGACGATAGACATACGTCTCAAAGAACACATCGCAGACATCAAACACGGACGCACAGAAAGGTCAGCTCTAGCAGAACACTTCGCCAACACCTGCCATCACATCAAATTCGAAGACGCCTCAATACTGGCCCGGGAAAGCAACTACTATCGACGAACCATCAGAGAAGCCATCGAAATAACCAAGAATCCCAAAAATATCAACAGAGAAGACGGATACAGATTGAGCAAAAACTGGAAACCAGCGCTAATTGACAAGAGGATCCAATTAATTAATGACCAGCTACCTGACTACTCCAGAGACCAGCCTCAAATAAATAATTTTTTTACTAAATTCTATTTTAGTAGAATTCTTATTCCCTTAAAATACAAAAAATAAAAACAAGTTAAGTTTATAAAAAGCTTAAGTTGTTAATCAACGACTGCCGTTTTAGTTATGTTTGTAGGAATAATATAATATGTAGGATCACCTTGTTGCTAGGTATTTGTTGATAGGTATAAGTTACTAGGCTGCTATGTTGCTCCCTATTATGTATCCAATTTCTTCCTTCGCCAAAATTAATATCCTTTTTGTTTAAGACCTTATTTCCTCCCGAATCATCTTTTTCCACAGTCATCTGCCATATCGTCCGAATCCATTAGCACAGACCTTCTTCTCCAAATCCAACTGCTTCTCCTAACATTCTCTCCTTTTGCAATTTCATTGAATGTTATTTTTTTCTTCAATTGTAATAAAATCAAAAAGTTTTTATATTATCTTAAATATAATAATTAAAAGTTTAAAGAAAAGAATGAAGTTTATAGGACCGGAGAAAAGGGAAAAAATCTATCATGAAAAACTCAATAGCTACTTTCCCTCGGAATTCGTTTAAAGAAAAAACAAATTAAAAGGTACCAAACTCAAATTGGTAGTAACATTTTTAAATATATTTTTCTATTCCACTATTTCACACTTGTTTTCCACTAAATCTTACTTGCTCTAACAACCATTTTACCAGTTCAACCATTGACAAAGTCTTTGCAGCTTATTTGTTTTATATGTAATCAGTTTTATTGTCGGATAGGAATAAAAATAATTATCTGTTTATCCTTCTAAATTTTAAAACATTTTTATGAAAAATAAATGCTAAGAAAACGTTTTAGAATGTAACTTTGAAGGTTAAAAGGGCCAAATTCATAAATTATGTTTTCTGTAACTAATTGTTGAAAAAAAAAATCATAAATATTATTGTTGTTGTTGCAAATTATTTTAGAATATCATTTCTTTTTTTTATTGTTAATGTTGATTCAAAGTGTTAATGTAAGTTTAATAAATTTATAAGAAATCAAAATTACAATCCTTTCTCTAAGCAATATGTTTTTTTAAAAACAATTGGATCTCGTAATTATCAAGCACAATACTGGATCACAATACGACCAGCACAACAATTTAAAATTAATTCAAACAGACTTAAAGAAGAATGTCAACACTGCCTTTACCACAAATCCCTGGAAGATGGCTCAAAAGATGGTCAAAAGATGGCCTGGGGATCTACTTGAGTAGGTAGCGTATAAATGCAACATCTGTGGAAGTGCCTTTCTTCTAGGCCCAGACAACACAACTTAACACACAATCTGACACCATATTCACATCTCTACTGTTACTAAAACGAACACACAAAACGAAAACGAACAGAAGACACACAAACCGACAACAACGCAAAAAGACATAAGACAGTATAATCCATAGTCAGACACTATCAAACACAAACACATTTACAAAAAAAAAAATTAAAAAACTTTCGGAACACTTTGAACACCTCAACAAAGGAGATTACAACTAATCCCTGCTACAACTAATGCCTGAAATAATGGACACCGACCCTTATAACTCTCGCGTTTGACAGACCTTATCGCCGACAAAGCGACCGTTATAACTAAACTTATACCTGGCGCATCTGACCAACCCACAGATTACAAACGCAGTTGAATAGTGATTGTGAAAAAATGTATTCGGCAACGAGAATGAATAATGTCCGAAAGCGCTCGCCAACAGAAGATGGTTTGCAGAAATGTGTGTGTGTGTGTGTGTGTGTGTGTGTGTGTGTGTGTGTGTGTGTGTGTGTGTGTGTGTGTGTGTGTGTGTGGGTGTGTGTGTGGGTGTGGGTGTGTGTGGGTGTGTGTGTGTGTGTGTGTGTGTGTGTGTGTGTGTGTGTGTGTGTGTGTGTGTGTGTGTGTGTGTGTGTGTGTGTGTGTGTGTGTGTGTGTGTGTGTGTGTGTGTGTGTGTGTGTGTGTGTGTGTGTGTGTGTGTGTGTGTGTGTGTGTGTGTGTGTGTGTGTGTGTGTGTGTGTGTGTGTGTGTGTGTGTGTGTGTGTGTGTGTGTGTGTGTGTGTGTGTGTGTGTGTGTGTGTGTGTGTGTGTGTGTGTGTGTGTGTGTGTGTGTGTGTGTGTGTGTGTGTGTGTGTGTGTGTGTGTGTGTGTGTGTGTGTGTGTGTGTGTGTGTGTGTGTGTGTGTGTGTGTGTGTGTGTGTGTGTGTGTGTGTGTGTGTGTGTGTGTGTGTGTGTGTGTGTGTGTGTGTGTGTGTGTGTGTGTGTGTGTGTGTGTGTGTGTGTGTGTGTGTGTGTGTGTGTGTGTGTGTGTGTGTGTGTGTGTGTGTGTGTGTGTGTGTGTGTGTGTGTGTGTGTGTGTGTGTGTGTGTGTGTGTGTGTGTGTGTGTGTGTGTGTGTGTGTGTGTGTGTGTGTGTGTGTGTGTGTGTGTGTGTGTGTGTGTGTGTGTGTGTGTGTGTGTGTGTGTGTGTGTGTGTGTGTGTGTGTGTGTGTGTGTGTGTGTGTGTGTGTGTGTGTGTGTGTGTGTGTGTGTGTGTGTGTGTGTGTGTGTGTGTGTGTGTGTGTGTGTGTGTGTGTGTGTGTGTGTGTGTGTGTGTGTGTGTGTGTGTGTGTGTGTGTGTGTGTGTGTGTGTGTGTGTGTGTGTGTGTGTGTGTGTGTGTGTGTGTGTGTGTGTGTGTGTGTGTGTGTGTGTGTGTGTGTGTGTGTGTGTGTGTGTGTGTGTGTGTGTGTGTGTGTGTGTGTGTGTGTGTGTGTGTGTGTGTGTGTGTGTGTGTGTGTGTGTGTGTGTGTGTGTGTGTGTGTGTGTGTGTGTGTGTGTGTGTGTGTGTGTGTNCCGGAGCCGGCTGAAACCTTCCTGCACCATTAGTGAGGGCGTCGTCATCTCTATTACCGGAGCCGACTGAAACCTTCCTGCGCCATTAGCAAAGCGTCGTCTTCTCCATTGCCGGAGCCGGCTGAAACCTTCCTGCACCATTAGTGAGGGCGTCGTCATCTCTATTTCTGGAGCCGGTTGGCATCCAGTGAACCAATGAATGTCTTAATTAAATTAATAGGTAAATTTATAATTTATATTTTTATATGATTTATATTTACTTGTATTTGTGAATATATACAAACATAAATTTACATTTTTTTGATAATTATTTGTCATTAAGATATACAATATCAAAACTTGCTTAAAACCAATGTAAATTTTCCTCTTACTCTACCTAAATTAATAATTAAAGGTGACTGGTGTAGATTTTCTAAATGATTATGGCAGGAACGTAAGATAAACTAATAGGCTTGTCGTCATTTTAAAATTAATTAAACTTTCATTTTATTTTTTTTAAATCTCTAGATAAATCAATCACATTCATGTAAAAGTATAAATAAAAAAGGCTATGATATATTATGTATATTATAGCCTTATTTATAAACTAGGCTATAATATCAAGTAAAACATGGAAAGCATTTAACGCAATATTTTAAATTTATGAATACTTGTACATAAATTTAGTATTTTTAGTATCCTAATTTTTTATTGCGATCTTGAATGAAACAAAAACTTTCAGTTTAAATACAAATTCTAAGGCTAAATAGCTTTGGGAATCCCAAGCCTGGATGATGGTTCGAGTTAGTCCATGGATTGAGAAAATAAAACTTGCCCTGTGCCATGGGTGTTTACTACGGGATAAATATAATTTAGCATAGACAGACCACAACAAATGACCATACGTTGTTAAATGTGATTGGTGATCAGAAATATCCCTAAATTATTTAAAAGTTTCAGACAAATGGTATTTTGCATAATCTATAATAGTATTTAAATAAGTAATACAATTTCACGGTCATATATCTCATTCTTACAATTAAAAACTACATATTGAAACAGGGACGACTTCATAAAGGTTTTGTTATGGGAAAAATCACAAAAACCCTTATATGTGCAATACAAAAGCCAAGCCGATATATCTATTTAAATTCCTATTTAATCCATATTTGTTAAGAAAATTTGTATACCATGCCTCATCAAACTTTTCCTAAACAAATCATATGGATTTACCTTTGTCAATCTACATGATTTTGGCGGTTGGTGGCTGGAGATGGCTGGAGCCATTTACATACTAACTAGTAAGCAAAGCAGAAGCACTGCACGCACAAGTAAGTCATTGGAAATTCTGTTTTGGGCGCCATATATGCCATCCATCAGGTTCTCCTTTGACCTTATCCACTTTTACTTCAGTCTCCTATTTTCTCAAACGAAGGATCTCATACCATCCTTCCCTCAACAGCAATAGCTCAGAACAGGCTTTTATTTATTGGTAAAGTCTATCCCGGCCTGTCCTCCAGTACCAGGATTAACAAGCCTAAATATATCCTTTATTTTGTATTCCATTTGTCTTAGAGTGGCTAAGTAATTCTTTCTAAATTAATAAAGATTCTTTTGGTTGCGCTGGTAGCCAAGCTGATGACAATTAAGGTAATCAAATAAAATCCATTTCAGTTAAAGAAAAATATATACAAAATACGCAGACTTGGATGTTATTTGGTTACCCTAATCAAAATAGTATGATTTTCTCATTAGAAGTCATGTTAAGAAAGTAGAGTGATACCGCCATAGAGGAGAATGGAGAGGAGAATGGCGATGAAGGGGGCGAGCAGCGAAGACGGAGGAGCCACTGCCAGACCTGCTCCGAACCCCACGCAGTGGAGTAGCAAGAGTACGAGCAGCTGACTGGTCTGGGAGCGGTTCGAACGCAAGAAGTATCTCTGGTAGAGCATTTCAACCTGGAACAGAATCCCTCTTTGTACCTAGAGAACTCTTATAATGTCCTTAACAATTTGATTTTACTTCGAACTCTCTCCTCTGAGGAAGCCGACCTAACTCTAAACTATCTGAGAAGGAAACAACTCTTTGCTATAAATCCCTTTTTTCTTATGAAAATCGTTGGTCTTCCATTTGTTGTTCAACTCGTATCAATTGGTACAATAACCAAATAATATAAAAATACCAATAGTTCAAATACTACATATATAAACTATAAATAATAATTTAAATTATAAATACTAATAAATAATTCGTTATACTTTGGTTAAAATTTATCATTCTTTTAATTATAATAATTCTTACATATTTATTGACCATGTATTTATATTGTTTTACAAAATTTGTAATGACCAGAGGACTCTTGATAAATTTCACAATGTAAGTCAATAGGGTGTAGGAATATATTGAAATTACTGTAGAGATATGGAATTTATAAATGAGCGGGAATAAAAAAAAATTGTTGTGTATACTTGAAAATACGTTGAAAAAAAATATTAGTAACAAATGTATATGTATAAATAATATCGATTTAATGATACATAATAGAAAATCGTAAATAAAGAAAAATAATGAAGAAAAGAAACACATTGAAAGAAGAATAGAGACGATTCTCTGCGAGGAGTTGCGAATTAACAAAACTCTCCAGCATGTTAGAAGTTAAAATGCAATTTTCACTTATTTCTTACTTGTCGTTATCGGCAATTACCATGAACATATTTTTGTAAGTGGTAACTCTCGAAGAATATTTTAAAGGCTATATTAGCTTCAAAAGTTGTACCGTGCGTGAATACGGGCATTAATAAAAACAGACCTGCCTTATGTGATTCTGACCCAGCGTTTTATTTAAAATTGTGGCAAAAGCCACTTCAATAGGAAATATGTATTATTTCTGTTATCTGCATTCCTTTTTGTCCGGAAATATGGCACCACGTTCCGTTTGAGGCGTAAAAATGGTGTGTGGCCTGTCCAATAGCAGACTGTGCTTATATAGTAGTTGTATTCTTTTAAATGTATTTATTTAAAATAAATTCCACATTTTAATGTCAAGTATGTAAACCTTCACTGCAACTAAGACAATTATCCTTGTTTCATGGAATGTTATACAATACATCCGGAAAAAAAGTAATCTTGACAGAAATAATATAAATGATTGTAGAAATATTTAGCCAATAAACAACAGGACATTCAATGGTCTTTGAGCAAAATTTAAAAAAAAATCTATCTATGAAACACTTAAGAAAGTTTATTGACATTGGGTCAACGTTTTATAAATATTGTATAACAATTTGCTAATTAATATAAATTTTGATGTGAAATATTTATTTAATATCATTCAATATTTTCGTTTGACGAAAAAGAAAGGGGTTTTGTCTTGCGATGACCAGCGGACCACTTTAGGAGATGGCTGGAACCTTCCTGTACCATTAGCGAGGGTGTCGTCATCTCCATTACCGGAGCCGACTGAAACCTTCCTGCGCCATTAGCAAAGCGTCGTCTTCTCCATTACCGGAGCCGGCTGAAACCTTCCTGCACCATTAGTGAGGGCGTCGTCATCTTTATTCCGGAGCCGGCTGAAACCTTCCTGCACCATTAGCAAAGCGTCGTCTTCTCCATTGCCGGAGCCGGCAGAAACCTTCCTGCACTATTAACGAGGATGTTGTCTTCTCCATTGCCGGGGCCAGCTTAAACCTTACTGTACCATTAGCAAGGGCGTCGTCTTCCCAATTGCCGGAGGCGGCAGAATCCTTCCTGCACCATTAGCGAGGACTTCGTCTTCTCCATGGCCAGAGCCGGCAGAAATTTTCCTGCACTATTAGCGAGGATGTCGTCTTCTCCATTCCCGGAGCTGTCTGAAACCTTCCTGCACCATTAGTGAGGGGGTCGTCTTCTCAATTGCCGGAGGCGGCAGAAACCTTTCTAGACCATTAGCGAGGACTTCGTCTTCTCCATTACCAGAGCCGGCAGAAACCTTCTTGCAATATTAGCGAGGACGTCGTCTTCTCCATTACCGGGGCCGGCTGAAACCTTCCTACACCATTAGTGAGGGTGTCGTCTTCTCAATTACCGGAGGCGGCAGAAACCTTTCTGCACCATTAGTGAGAGCGTCGTCTTTCCCATTGCCTTGGCCCCGCAAGTTGCTCTTGCGCAAGTACAATACTCTCCTGACCATTTGTTATCCTCTCAATGATGAGCAAGTGAATTTGCTGATTTTTAAAGGATATTTAGGTAACCCAGCTGCCGTTTTTCACTATCCCTTTCTGGCTCCCTGTTCTCAATATATTCTTTCATTACTGCTATCTGTCATTCTTTCATTACTGCTATTCTACCTAGCCGTTTTTGTTATAACGAAATTTTCACAATTTTGTCAATTCTTATTGACAATAAGAGAAAATGTTTATCTTTTATTGTTAATTCTTATTGACAATAAAAGATTAACATTTTCGCATATTAACATGAATACATTCGGATTTTCCAGGTTGGGAAATGAAAAAAAAAAAGAGAAAAAAAAAGATTATCCTTAAGAAAGGCATGGCTTGAGCATCAAAAAAAAAAAAAAAAAAAACTTAGATCTGCGCGTCTTTCATAATGAAGATAAGTTTTTTCCGATTTGTCGTTACTAATCCTGCCAAGGGAAAGTAAAGTCAAATCTATTTTACTCTCTTCTATTTTATACTCAAATTTAGCCATACAATCATTAACATTAGCTAATATTAAGTTGTTAGGGGCAATATACGCGCGCGCGCGTGTGTGTGTGTGTCTGTGTGTATTTTTCGGGGCTAGATATATATCTGGTTTTATATTCCTATAAAAATTTAAATAAACACCAATTTACATAAATCTATTTATTTGAAGTAATTTTAACCTTCCAGCAACGTTGATTGTTTTTATCTGCGATTATCTATAGTTTGCCAAAGTCTATTAAGTTGTGCGAGATAAGAAGTATTGTCCATATCTAGGGAGGTATGTTTACATAGTGCCTGGATCAGTTGTTCTGTCTCATGACTACTGAATACTGCATCTCTCCTGTACAGGATGAGCCCCAGCACAAATCTTCCAGTGCAATTATACACGAGAGGCTGGTAAGTGCGTTGTACCTTACGTACATAAATCTGTTCAAGTATATATATTCCCCCGCGGGACGAATTCTTCACATCCAGTTATGGCCTTAACCTATTAAGGTATTTCCCAAGGTAGATCATTCCCTTTTATCATGTATTTTTGTGGAGGGAAGGAACGGGTTTATTATTCCATGCAGGTTTTAAAAAAATATCTTAATATTTAATATTATAATTATTATTTTAATATTAAATATTAGACCATAATGATATTTAAATATTGATTCTGTTTGCAAATTATCTTTCTTAGTACTCAACTAATAAATAAGCTGAGACACAATTTCTTTCCTACCTTCATCTCAAGTAAATTACCACATTTTTCGAATGGATTACTAACAATATTTTTTCAAATGCTTTTCTTATTATTTATCTCGATTATAATCTTACACCTATTAATAATATTAAAACACACAAAAAAAACACAAAGAGTAAAGAATAAAATATGTATATATATATGTGTGTGTGTAAATTATTGTGTAAAATAGTTATTTCATTAAAAAATAAATTTACCGGAGCCGGCTGAAACCTTCCTGCGCCATTAGCAAAGCGTCGTCTTCTCCATTACCGGAACCGGCTGAAATCTTCCTGCACCATTAGCAAAGCGTCGTCTTCTCCATTGCCGGAGCCGGCTGAAACCTTCCTGCACCATTAGTGAGGGCGTCGTCATCTCTATTACCGGAGCCGACTGAAACCTTCCTGCGCCATTAGCAAAGCGTCGTCTTCTCCATTGCNATATATATATATATATATATATATAACAGGTCTTAGCTCTCGTAGATTGCGGCAAACGATTAGTAGAGTACGGGTAAGTCAATTTGATTGCGAAGAAAACAAATATTTTCGGACAATATTCAGTTTTTCTGGAAGTCCGTATTTTGCAATTTATCATTTAAGAGAAC
Source organism: Oncopeltus fasciatus (assembly GCA_000696205.2). Classification (NCBI taxonomy): domain Eukaryota; kingdom Metazoa; phylum Arthropoda; class Insecta; order Hemiptera; family Lygaeidae; genus Oncopeltus; species Oncopeltus fasciatus. The sequence goes on from KZ807046.1 coordinate 509,410, forward strand.
AAAAAACTTTATAAGCGAAAAACAACTTGTAAAAATAATGCAATTTTTCGAGTGGTTGGATTTTCTCGCTCCATCTTTCTTGACTTGAGTGGTAGGCGTTGTTGTAGGTGGTATTTTAACACAGATTAACACTACAACGGTATCCTCATGACATGTACGAAGCTGGACGGTTGATAATTTAATGCTCTTGTCACATTACAGCATCCTCTGTCAGCTTTTAGTAATCAATTGATGAATTATCAGCATTTAAATAAAGCGGCCATTTTTATTTCCTGTCTCCATTTTTATTAGGGACATATGGGAGTGAACACTCATCAAGCATTACATCGGCATATGTTTTACTCTTTCGAACGGCCAGCCTTTAGTGAGTTTTAAGAATTTCCTTGATTCCCCGTGATATTAACGCTCGTCAGTACGTAATTGGGGGGGGGGGTACCCGATCAAAGGATATTGAACACAACAATCACTGTTGATCATTAGTGACTGTTGAGCAAGCTAACTTTTACAAATTTCAAGTTCGAAATGAAATCCAATTTTTGTGGTATTTAATCCCAAGTAATTTTGTTTACACTCTCGACACTAGTGCGAGGAATTTGATAACTTATCAGACTCGTCCTAATAGCGTAAATTGTAAATGCAACGGCCCGGATAGCAGGAGATCCAGGTTCGATTCCTGGCTGGGACAGATAGTTTTTTATTTTCTATTCCCTCTCAATAATTGTTTGAAATTTTCGTGGGATAAAATACCACAACTAAATTAAATATTTATAATTACATCGTCATATGTTTTACTCTTTCGAACGGCCAGCCTTTAGTGAGTTTTAAGAATTTCCTTGATTCCCCGTGATATTAACGCTCGTCAGTACGTAATTGGGGGGGGGGGTACCCGATCAAAGGATATTGAACACAACAATCACTGTTGATCATTAGTGACTGTTGAGCAAGCTAACTTTTACAAATTTCAAGTTCGAAATGAAATCCAATTTTTGTGGTATTTAATCCCAAGTAATTTTGTTTACACTCTCGACACTAGTGCGAGGAATTTGATAACTTATCAGACTCGTCCTAATAGCGTAAATTGTAAATGCAACGGCCCGGATAGCAGGAGATCCAGGTTCGAGTTCTGGCTGGGACAGATAGATTTTTTTATTCTATTCCTTCGCAATAAATTTGTTCTCATTAATAAAGTTTAAATTTATTATCGAAATGCTCTAGTTTTATTGAGTTAGATTGATGTGAGCGCATGTGAATCTAGGCATCCTGTAATGAAGTATAGTATATCACACTAGACTTCTGAAGGCTCTTTTGAGGTACTTCTACCTAGAAGAAGAAGAAAGAAGAAAACGGCGTAAGGGGAGTAAAGCTTAATGGCAGTGCTAAGTGTTATTTCGTTCTGAAGATTTAATGAAAAGTCGCCGACAGATCTACATAAAACACTTTGTCCGAGAGAAGGAAGTAGGAAGAATGAGCTAAGAGGCTACTCTTCGACCTCTGTAGGTGTGAACTCTTTCGCGGGCTCTGAAAACCTCTTCTTCCACTTGCTCCTTTTATTTTTTCGCTCTTCTGATTTCGCTTCTTTTTATTCACTGAATCCTACTTTTCTTTGACTTGAGATTTTAAGCGATGGTTGTGGACACCTATAAGGCGGAGTATTTTCAGAGTCAGAAATACTCTTCTCAGAATATTTCATTATTCTTAAATGACGTCTTATGGTTCTTACAGTTCTGTTATAAGTTATTTTGGAAAAGTCTTCACTTAAAGCCTGTAAGTTTCATTTTTAGTGAACAAATGGGGTGATTGGTTTCAAAGACGAATTCGATTTTTCAATAGTAAGACCAGACAAGAAGATTTTGATGGAAGTAAAATAATAACTTTTTAATATAAACAATTTGTATTAGGAAAGTTTAAACTTTTTTTAAGGACATACAAATTTTTACAATTAATTTATAAGCAAAGGAGGCAACTTAAGTTCCAACCATTTTGTAAATTAAATACAGCAATAACTTGTTTGTTCTCTCTTAATAATAAAAATACCATAAACAGATGAAATAATTTGGTTAAAATAAAAAAGGAGTGCAAAATAAAATGCAAAAAAAAATGAGGAGTTCAAAATAACAAAAATTAATAATATGCAAACAAAGCTGTGATAAAATGCTAATAGTTAAAAGCAAGGGACTTAGTAATCTTAACTATCCACTATAAATACCCTGTGAAAGAAAATACCCTCATAAAAAGCATTACACAATGAAGTGTTTAAGAGCTACCAGAAGTATGAAAGGATATAATTAATTGAATTATGTATCAGTTCATCAATAATTTAGGTCAAGTTAGAAAGAATTTAAGAATAAATTAATTACGTGGAAAAATTAAAAAAAAGAATTTTTTTTAAGCCAAGGTCAATATAATTCGTTCTTTGTACCATTGTAGGAAACTTTTATTCTTAAATCATAAATTAACAAGTATTTATTATTTAATGCCGATGAAACAAGAATTAATTAATGCGTTTCAAGTCTACACGTTGGTGTTGAAGGATAAGTTCTGGTAAAATCATTATTCAAGTTTTTTTTTATTGAAAATTAAAAAAGAGTTTAAAAAAAATTCATACTAACATTCATACATTTATTATGCATCAAATAGTATCGAAACAAATATTATATTAATCTAATATTCAATCATATACCAGAAAAGACAAGAGATAAACAAAACAAAATATTGAGAACTACGGGGGGAAAGCTTATTTCTCAATGAGTGCAAAAAAGAGGAGCGGAAAATGGAAATTTCTCTTTATCCATTGTGAAGCGCAAGAAAAAATATATAATTAATAAGAGAGGATTATTAAAAATTCGCTCCTGATAGTTGAAGAATTCAAAGCTCATTTGTAACCAAAAAAGTTTTTATTTTAGGTAACATTTTTGTGTGAACTTCAGGGTTCATTATGAAAAAAAAACCATACAAAATAAAATATAAACCAACATTGCAATAAATAAAATAAACTAATAAAACCAGATCTGTCATGATGTAGACACTATTGAGCAGGAGTATCTTTCTCTCCCCATCGGCCTATTTGGTATGTTACTCTTAGAATACTATGAATAACAAGTTTTTAAATAAATAATTTTTTTTTAGTATTCATTTGTCATACATTTTATATAGTCGATTCCACACAGTTTTATATTTAAATTTATATATTTATTTGATAGATTATGACATATAAACGTGTTCCAACGTGATTCAGGTTGAAACGTTGCATAAAATAAAAACCTTTTTTGGTTATAAATTTGTTTTTAATTCTTTAACTAGCAAGACCGAATTTTAGATAATACTTTCTTCATAAAACTCGACGGTCAACAAATTTACCTCCAAATTGATAAATATATACTTTTTATTTTTCATCTGATGTGTAACCACTAAGACCATGGAATAGTGGCTCCTTCAAGATAAACTAAAAATTTATTTATTCAGACAGTTCCAACTCAGATGTTTGAACAACACGGAGAAGTAGAAAATAACTGAACTGAGAGAACAGAGTGGGTTTTTCTTAGGTTTTCCATTCATGGCAGTGAATACAAACTTGAAGTTCTTGGTCATGATAATGTTCACCTCAGGAAGACATTTTATCCTAGTAAATAGAGAGGTTATAGACGGAGTATTTGGGTTTAGAATAGAAAGTTTGTTAGGATGAAATGAATCATGGAGTAGTGATTATATATTCCCTTTGAGAAGAGATTTCTGTTTAGATCCTAAGTAATTCTTGGGTGTCTGTTGTCTTAGCGAAGGGTGTAAGCATGAAGATAAATAATGAAAAGATGACTATATATTTATCTGTTATGTGTGTTTCTGTTAATGGCTCTAAGTTTATCTAAACAATTTAGTTAAACATTTTAAACAAATAGTTCAGGGCTGAGTTTGATAATGAGTAAAATCACACCTTTCGGCCCTTCATTACTTATGAATTTTTATTGTTTAATAACAAATTAAGTTTTATTGTTTAATAATAGTGCTGTAAAATTTTTGCATACGATTTGAAAGAAAATGTTTTGGCTAATATTTATATTTTACGCAGCTAGTGAATTTTTAAATATCTTTTGATTATCAATAAAATTCTTCGTTTAAGTAAATACTATGTATTAAATAAGTACTTCAAGTAATCTAATTATTAAATTTTATCAAGACCTTATTTGCTATTATAATTTTAACGATTTTCTCTCAAATTTATTACTAGAAATTGGTAATATTTTCTTATTGCCATTTACTTACCGGAAGTTAATCTGGTAGAAGTAAGAGAAAATATCACTTATAGAAAAAAAGGGAGGTGGAGAGGAAAAGCAATTACTTTCTAATGACTGAGGGAGAGAGATGAGGAAATTACTTATAGGAAGTAGGAATACATCATCTTTCAATTTAGTGGCTGCAGGAATGACCAGCTTAGCGCCGTATTTTCGCAGGTACGTGCACCCAGTAGCCTGCTTATGTGCAAACTGAAATTCATGTTTCTTATGTTAGTTTTGACTTACATATTCCGAACAGGAAGAGGACATCTCCCAAAGTATTTCCATTCATCACATTCCGTCATGGAATTTGAACTTAGGGACAGGACGTCCTTTCTCGTCTTCATGATAGCCCTGAAGATGGCTTACAATGTAAGCCGGAACGTTGGCAGACATAAAAAAATACACTTGTTTTAAATTTGTATTTTTTTTATCTACCTTGACCGAACCCCAACTAAAATCATCTAATAATAATATCTACAGTCAAAAACTCTCCATTTGAATATTATTGAGTAAAGTTATTCTTTATTAAGTTACTTACAATTTTAAGATTTAAATCAGTAGCTTAGTTGATAAAACTTATTTTGGTAGTATCAAGCTAAATTGTAAATGTAAAATAATTACCAAGTAGTATTTATTCTCATATACGAGTATATATATATAAATATTCAAAACATGTATTTTTTTTTCGATAACAATTCTCCCAATAGGGAAATTAAGAGAAAATGGTTTTATAATAAAAACATTTGTTAACAATATAAAAAATTGCAAGTTCCTATTTAATTGTATTGGTTTCTTTAAACCTACAATTGTACTATTTCTGCGACATTCGGACAAATATTAATTTTGAGGTAGTCGAGTATAAGCCACATATTCATATTAATAGATTCAACATACATTCATAATTAATTTTTAAATAAATTTTCCCAATGATAATATTCGATTTAAATTTTCTATTTACAAATTTGAATTTCTAATTAATTCCTGAATATTAAGGAGAAGACTGTCAGGGTTGGTCGTATCGCAGTCTGTTGTACTTGATTACAGGTACAGGTAGGAAATAATATGTTCATCAAATGTGAAGAAGATGTCTTTTCTCTCGCTTAAAATTAAAATTCTATTTTATACTGTTTTGTGATGAATATTGTATTCCAAGTGGTGCTCGTTCTGTTTCAGTCCACTAATAAGTTTATCCTTCATATGAAAGCAACCGAATTTCCCGTGTCCAAGCTAATGGCGGTTCCCTTTGTTTATCCGCCCTTATGAGTGGATTTCAAAGGGACGAGAAACAGCAGTACTAGCTTATTTCTAGTCAGAGAGAGAGTAAAAGTTTGGCTGTATTATATTAGCTATATGTTTATGTGCAAATTATGAATCCATCAAATTACAAGATGTTTTATAAGAAGAAGGTAATAAATAAAGATTTATAAACAAAAATCTTTATGTTTAAATGAAGTTAGTAGTGATCTGTGGCTTGTAGTACACATAAGTGTATTTAAGCTGTGAGTCTTAAGCAATCTCTTGGTATGTGGGCATACACATGCATATACTAAAGGCTCGCTTAGTGGAGACCAGCTAACGTTCGTTGTCTTGCAGCAGTGTTATAATCAGCAGGTGAAGATACATGTGTGTATACTTGTAATCTTTTCCTAATAGACGATAAGTCGTAAACTACAATAACAGGCCTGTAAGAATTTGAATATTTAACACGTGACTGTGCTATTACACACTCTCACCTGGCAGTTAAATATTGTTATGAGCTACGGGTCAACAATAATTTAAGAACAGAGATAATTTATTATAACAAATAGGTTCACCTTTAATTACAGCTAACAATCAAACCTACTGTCCTAACCAACTGTTAAATAAATAAATTGAATATAAATTACTGACAGTTAATTATCAAATATATACAAATGGATTAAATGTGGTCATTTACAAAGTGGTCTCAAGGAACTTGTTAATTACTGTCACTTATCACTTATTACAGTTACCAGCACTGCAAAGCCTACGATCAAACCAACGCTCTGCGGCACGTGATCTGCCACAGACGGAGACTAACTTATCACTGAATCGGGAGGAGGGGGAGGGGCAGCTGTCGATCTGCATTTATATGTTCGTGAAAGGCCTAGAAGAATCTAATAGTTTTATAAGTAACCCTAATTTCCACCTGCGAAGAAATGAAGCAGATGGCATCTTTCAATTTGCTTCTCGTCCCATACTAGTCCGGTCTTATCGTTACATGCTTCACTAGTCTTTCTTATTTTGTTTTAGTTCATTTCTTTTTTTTTTCATTTCATGTTCCCTTTTTTCTATTATTAGCCTTTGAATGGTCTTTAATTGGTTGTAATATTGTTCTAGAAGTCTTTATATAGAGGGCTTTGTTTTCTTGAGCATTGTGATTTGGGATAAGTGTTGTTTTGTTTAGTGCAAATTTCAACTCTTGGTTCAAGGCATTATTGTAAGCTATTCCTGAAAGTTTTAATCGACTTTCGTAACCTGACTGTTTTTTTGTGGGACTTCTCAGAATTTTAATTAATGTTGAGTGTAGCCTGTTTAAAAGTCCTAGGTGGTTGGAATAATTTGGTGTGGTACAGTATGGTCCAATGTCTTGTGCATAGCAGGTTATTAATAATTCTTTTTTTTTTTTAAATAACGACTGTTGTTCTTTTTTATTCTCTTTGGTGCAGGATAGACTTCTAAGTAAACAATTAAAACTTCAACTATATGACCGCTATTTAAGTGAGTAATAACTATTACTGATAACTTAATAACTATTGCTAATAATTGTGTTGAAAATGTTAATTCAGAGGAAGCAGTACAAAATTTTTGCCTTATGCGTATGTCTCTTAAGCTCTCTATGACATGTTTTTCCTACTTCAACTAGTTCTTGTTCGTTTTCGTTAAAAATAACGTCAATTCATTTTATTTTATATCGTTTAATTTTTATAGTTTGGCTAATATTTTAAACTATAACAATTAAATCCTTGAAATAGTCTTTAAAATTATCTATAACTTTTTCAATGAATGGTTCACAGTTAACTTCATATGTGATTTAATGTTTGTGTACATTTTAGAAATGTACACAAGTATTTATACAAAAATGCAAGAGAATAGATTAAAAAATTTTTCAACTTCAGCGATGTAGTGTAAATCTTACTACCTGGGATTAAATACCACAACTAATACAACATTTAAAAAGTAAATAAAAGAAAAAGACGAGAGTCTCATAAATAGCTGACAATGTTAGCTCCTTCGATCATAAGACGATGTATTTGTCTCATTCGGGGGTTAAAACTAGGAGTAAAGTGGGGGGAATTTATTAAATTATCTGGCTAATCTCAGTGGTGCAAATGGTAGCATGGTAGCCCGGAAAGCAGGAGATCCGGCTTCGAGTCCCGTCTAAAGTAGTAAGATTTTTTTTTATTTTTCCCTTGCATTTATTGTATAAAATTAATGTGGGATTAAATACCACAACAAATACAATATTGATACAAGTTTTTCTTCTATGGGTAGCTATCATATATGAGTATTTACTTTTGTCAAAAAGACATTGCTAATTCCGAACACCACAAAAATTGATATTATATATTATATTTATGGGCCAGTCATCATCGACTATTCTATTGATTTGAAGTCACTAGAGATTGGTGGCTGTCCCAGGTTAAGGTAATTCGTCAGTTAAGGTATTATCTACCTTGGTATTTTCCTTGATAAGTTTGCCCATCTCAAAATCATTTTCTTGCATGTTTATAGAATTTTGTTAGGGTGTTATTATTACTAGATTTGTGTGAAAGGTGAAATTTTACCAAACAAATTAAGTAATCATACGACGAGTCAACTGATAATTACTCATGTTAAAGTTAGCACACGAACTGCGGTACTAACGTCTTTTGTAAAATTAAATGCTAATTCTATTCAAGATATTGAAATATTGAAGAAGGACTAGTTCTTTCCGTGTATTTAATCCTAATAGCAGTATTCTATGTGTAGTATATTATTTTATAGATGAAGTTTAAATGACTCAATAAGAGAGGCATATTTTAAACTATTTTAATATCTAGTAATACCCTAAAAATGTCTTAATGCTTTTTTTTTTTTTTTTTTTTTTTTTTTTTTTTTTTTTTTTTTTTTTTTTTTTTNTTTTTTTTTTTTTTTTTTAAATTATTTATTCAGAATTTAGCCTCAGACTATCTGCGGAAACGATTTATATATACCTATATTTCTATATAAAGGAAAAGGATTTATATATATTTTTTTTTAAATTGTGTTTTGTCAATTTAGATAGTAAGATTATGTTTTTGCAACCTCTCAAAGACGTGTGTCGAAAGGATGTCGTCTATATATACTAATATTTGTGAAGAGCATAAACAATTGACTCTGGATGTGGCCAGGTCACCTGAGGAATACTGCCTCTGTACCGAAAGTTGGCTGTCTCTTCCCAATAGAATCTTCGTCCATCATGACCTAATGAAGGTCCAATTTAAGATTATGTACGGTACTTGGCCCCATTCAGTTTATTTATGTTCTCAATACTTGATAGTGAAAATCTTCCTGGGACAGTTTCGTCATTATGTTCTAATTAACTAGCATACGAGTTTTACGTTTTCATTTTTTTTCGCTTGTGTCCTAATCACAAATTTGATTTAATATATTTTGAAAAAATTATTGTTTCTTATAATAATGTTATCATTTAATAAATTTATTGATTCGTATCTCAAATGAAATTTAATGATAATAGCATTTATTATTTTATAACCTAATAATATATTTTATACAGTGGATCAAGGATGATCATTGTAGTTTTGGAACCCTTATCGTGTCCTGTAGAGGCTTTAACGAAAAAGTCTTTCTTTAAGAAATTATTTTAATTCTCTCAGGTAAGAAATTTGGTATTGTATAGTTTTTGTAGATCCAGTTACCAGTAGCAAAGTCTTTCCATGCTCGCACGCGAAGTGTGGTGAATGTTCTGTTAGTGTCATGGAAAGCAAGTTGCAGCTATCTGTTACTAGAAAATGGTCCAGTTTGAAAACCGGAGTAGTAACCTTTGCTTGTAAGAAGTTTATTTTGTCGTTATTTGTTGTGGGTTCTCTATAGGGGATGCTCTCTATAGAATCGACTATCCCATTGTGTGAAGGTGATGTACCCATGTAGAGGTAGTTTTTTGTAGTACAGGGCAAGCATTTGGCCTTCAGGTCTATCGCTTTTTATGTGAGTGAAACTGTTAAGGTGGAAACATGTGAGAGAAGTTGAGAAGAAGGAGCAAAGATGAGATTTTTAAATTGTCCTTGGGAATAAAACCTGTTAAATGGTCTTCATGTAACTCAATGATCGAGGAGTACAAAATGTAATCTCTGGATACCGTTTTATCCTTTTTTCCCAGTTTCTTTGCCTATATCCTCGTTGACTATAATAGTTATGGAGCCTTTTGGAATTTCGAGTGCTTGCGTGACCCACATGTCTAATGTCCATAGGTGTACGACATGGTAATTCATTTCTTTGTTCTTAGTCTTTTCCGGCTCATTACTTTCGTTCTCTTCTTCATCCAAGATAAGATCATTGCATTAATCTTTACTATTCTGTCGATTCAATAGAGTGGATTTTCTTCAACCTCGAACCCCCCCAAAAAAGAAAAAACAACAACAAAAAAACTTCTTTATAGGTATTAGATGATTTTAGTTGGAGTTCGGTCAAGGTTGATAAGAAAATACAAATTTAAAAAAAAAGTGCATTTTTTAAAAAGATTATCTGCCAACGTTTCGGCTTACATTGTAAGCCATCTTCAGGGCTGTAGAAATACAATGTCATGAGAATACAATAATAATTGACAATATTAAAATACAGAAATACCATAATACAATGTGATATCAAAAGTATGAATGTAGAAAGATATGTAAGAGAATTTAAAAGAATTAAAAAAACAACTTTTTGAGAACTACTTGACCGAATCCCAACTAAAATCATCTAATAATAATATCTACGGTCAATAAAACTCTCCTTTTGAACATCTTATTTATAGGTATTCACAAGCACTAAGAAAAGTACAATAGCAGAGTTACATTAGGACAGTAGCATTGACGGCGATCAAGACTATAAATGTCTACTCCGGTTCGGGCGAGGTCTGTGTAGTTGGTATGAAATGCCTTACGTAACAGGTTTGCAAGCAATTTCAAAAGATATTTAGATAAATAGATATAACCGCAAGAATCAAACACCTATCGACGACCTATCTTTTGCGTTTTTTAAGCAACGCATGATACATGTAAGTACTTATGATAACTATATGTGTTATAGTTAACAGAGAATGTTTCAATTCTCGTACTTGCACATATTGTGGGGGATTACAGTCGACAGTCGACACCCAATGTCTTTTACTAAACTTGATTGGTCAAGACATAGACCCTAATGGTCTGACCCATCACATTAGATTGGGAAAGTACGTCTCGTTTAAGAAAAACACTACTAAATGAACTCCCACCCAAAAAACTTTGTCTCTCATTATCTCATTATGATCTCTTTTTATAGAATATAATATACTACTAGATGCTTAAAAATCGTAATATAGGAAATAGTAGGGAATTTTATCGCGACTATATTAATTTTATGACTTACAGTAACGTAATTTGACGTGTATCATTGTAATAATTATAATTAAAATGTTGTTTCTATGAATTATAAAACTATCATAATTAAGAAGGGAATTAACTTACAATGGCGATTAACTTGTAATTTGACTAATTAAAATATTTTTCAATGCTAGTGGCCATAATTTTTATCAAACGTCAACAACTAGATAAAGTGGACTAAAATGATAGTTAATTTTATGTCAGAGAGCAAACAAACTAGGATAGATGAGATATAGCAGAGTAAAAGAGTTAGTTCAAAAGGAGAGTTTTTTTAACCGTAAATATTATTATTAGATGGTTTTAGTTGGGGTTCGGTCAAGGTTGATCCAAAAAATAAAATACAAATTTAAAAAAAAAAGTGTATTTTTTAAAAAGCTTATCTGCCAACGTTTCGGCTTACATTGTAAGCCATCTTCATGGCGATCATGAAGACGAGAGAGGACGTCCTGTCCCTAAGTTCACATATCCTTTCAATGTAAGCCGAAACGTTGGCAGATAAGCTTTTTAAAAATACACTTTTTTTTTTAAATTTTTATTTTTTTTTGGATCTACCTTGACCGAACCTAAACTAAAATCATCTAATAAAAGAGTTAGCGTTTACTTGAATCACAATATATGATTACAGGTAATTTAAAAGCACAGACGAAATTTTTATTTAAATCGAATAAAAATGTATAAAATATTTGTATTATTATACCAATAATAAATATGTTTAAATCCCATTAATTAGAAGAATCGCAACATCAGTAATACATATTAGTCTGAAACCCAACCCTACAATATAAAATTGTTGAAAACTACCGCAACCATAGTTTTTATAAAATGCAACAACTTGATTGCAAAATTATCCTTATGTATTTTTGCAAATAATAATACTATTTTATTTATCAGTATTAAAGGTTTATCTGTTATTACAATTTATTTGAAAATACTTCATTTTATATTTATAGTGTTGCACGAATAATCTTTTTCTGTTATTCAGAAAATTTAAACATTATATGTGAGGATATAATGACTTACCGTTTATTATTACTTTACATTACATAACACAGTAATGTTATAATTGCAGAAAGTGCAATTATAAATGTTCATTAACCGCCTTGATTTAGAACCCGATTAATTTATGCAGATTCCATCTGACAGGCTATCTCATTCTTGTTTTGTTTTCGTTAGTTGTATTTGTTTTAGTCGTGCCGTTTAAATCAATTTTGGCTGACACTACCCAGGAGGCACACACACACACACACACACACACACACACACACACACACACACACACACACACACACACACACACACACACACACACACACACACACACACACACACACACACACACACACACACACACACACACACACACACACACACACACACACACACACACACACACACACACACACACACACACACACACACACACACACACACACACACACACACACACACACACACACACACACACACACACACACACACACACACACACACACACACACACACACACACACACACACACACACACACACACACACACACACACACACACACACACACACACACACACACACACACACACACACACACACACACACACACACACACACACACACACACACACACACACACACACACACACACACACACACACACACACACACACACACACACACACACACACACACACACACACACACACACACACACACACACACACACACACACACACACACACACACACACACACACACACACACACACACACACACACACACACACACACACACACACACACACACACACACACACACACACACACACACACACACACACACACACACACACACACACACACACACACACACACACACACACACACACACACACACACACACACACACACACACACACACACACACACACACACACACACACACACACACACACACACACNACTCTCCATCTCTTCTCTAACTGAGTCACATGACCCTACTGAGTTTATAACAAACCATACTTACCTTTCAGCAATAGCCAAGGTAATACTCTCCATCTCTTCTCTAACTGAGTCACATGACCCTACTGAGTTTATAACAAACCATACTTACTCTTCAGCAATAGCCAAGGTAATACTCTCCATCTCTTCTCTAACTGAGTCTCATGACCCTACTGAGTTTATAACAAACCATACTTACTGAAGTTAGCCAAGGTAATACTCTCCATCTCTTCTCTAAGCCATTAGCTAATGCTTCATAAGGAACACCTCAATAATCACCACGTTGATAATTTCAGGTTTCACCAGCAAATTAAAAAAACAAAGAAGGCAATTATTCCTTAACAATAAATTCACAGGCATTTTATTTATAAACATGAATACAAGTTCGCTAAATAAAATTTTTTTTTGAAAAATTTATATGTTTAATAAGGTGGTAGTATATGGAAGCAGATTTCACATAAGGTAACCAAGCCAAACGCGGCTTATTATGTATACATATATATANACCATAACAAGACTTTTGCCCATTATATATATATATATGTATATGTATATATAGTTAAAGGAATTATCACGGGGGTTCTCAGCGTGTACAAGGGAGTTTGTCAGTGAATCCGCTAAAGCGCACGGTAATGCACTTCCTTATCTCGCTTGTACGCCCTTTGCAACCCTCTCTACATGTTATTGCCCTTACGATAAAGTGGTCCTTTGCCTCCATACTGAAAATATCTCTTGAAATTGTTTCCTAACACTAAGTTACTTGTTACTTTCCTATTTCAAGTTTTACTGTTTGCCACAGTGGTTTAAAATATCGAAATTTTTCTCACACCAGTTGTCAAATATCGCTGCACTAAATTATTGGTTTTCGACAGTTCAAGAAATTACAAGATTTGCAGATTCCCACATAGAGGTGAGAAAAAATCTCAAGCCACAGATACATTCCCTTTGGTCGAATTTAAATTGGTAAGGGCTCTGAACGCTGAAATTTTTGTGAGTGGATTTTAAAATTGTTGTACTGACTTGTTCCGCCGTTTACTTGCACCAGTTTGCCCCCTCCTCATATATATATATATATATATCGAAGAGTAGGGGGAGTTAAAAGAGAGACTAAAACTTAAAATTTAAGTTTTTATTTCATCTGCCTTATTAGTAGTAGATGTTTTTCGTTGGGGTTCGGTCAAGGTTGTGATAATCTGTACTTTCAAAAACTCTCCTTTCGAACTTCCTTATTAGTGTTACGGGAAAAATATAAATGTAAAAAAAAGTATAAAATGGTGTTTTATAAAATAAAATAAAAATCTTATTAAGAAAGATATTTTAAAATGTTATTTTGAACTTTGGGTGGGTATTCTTACCTCATCAAATCAATTTATGTATTTAGGCTATTTGAATGATTTTTTCTTTATTTTTACGAATTAGGTTAAAGGTGGTTAGAGGGAGTCGAAAAATTTATAATCGTATTATCATCCTTATTATTTCAGGATAAAATTATTATTTAAGGTTAAAAAAATAAAAATAATCGATGTCAAATGTAATTTTTTTATCCTGTATGATCTATAATATAACATTTATGAATAGTGCAATTTTACATTTTTACAGAAAACGCTAAATAAGGAAGAAATGTAACAATGATATAGTCTTCTCTTTTTTACAAATACTATGGAAATTAGCTCATTGTTCTCTTCGGCTTGTGCATAAAATTTCCTCATTTTACCTATAATTTTCATTACCCGTAAATGTGCGTAAATTATATTATATAAAATTTGTTGCTGCAATTTTTTATTTTTATTCTATTAATTAAAATATTGTTCTCGGGATTAATCGTGTATGCTGTGTAAGTTAGAATTCAATTTAGTTCAGTATTAAAGACATTGGTTAAATAATCATGAAGATAATGAAAGATATTTTGAGTTACGGACAATATATCCGTCACATCATATTATGTTAATATTATTTACCAAAGAAACATGTTTATAATTTTTAACTTAGCAATAAAATCCAAAAATGGTCGACACCTAGTAGCCCAGAATTTTACCATAATATATATTCAAATAATAATTCATACATTTATTGTTTTCAAAGGTCATATTCTTCGGAATATTTCACTTTCTGCACTTTTGCTATGAACAGAGAATTATTACTGACCTTTACAAATATATAAGCAGAAATACATCTTTAAAGTGTTTTGCTTTTATTTCTTTGAAACAGCGATAAAACATCAAGTTATATGAAAAATTTTGAAACTTGTCGAATAAAAGCAGGTTTTTGTATGATTGCCTCGACTGACCACTTTCATATTTTCTCGAACAATCTAGCTAGTTGATACTTTAAAGGTTATACATAACTCAACTGCAATGTTTTACTGATTTTACTGTAAGTCCTTAATCTGATAGAATCGTGATAAAATTCCCTATTATTTCTTATATTAAAAAACTCATTCGTTCCAGGTCTTTTAATCTAGACTACTTGATTTTGTTAAATATTAAGATTTATGAGGATCTAATAGTCAATATTGACAGATCTAAGCCCACGACCGGCCATTTATCTTTTAATGAGTCCACGTGAATCTCAATGTTCTGGCTTTGTAATGGGGTTTTACATCACATACCTTTTTTTAAAAATGAATGTGTTAAATTCTTTTTCATTGCCCGTTTGTGGAATGAATGAAAATGAAACTACAAACTTACATGTTTCTCTATTTCAAATAAATTCCGGCTAGTTAATGGATATTATGAAAGTAAATTTTTGAAAACAGTCCATCAAATAATTTTTGCAATGAAACACTTTTTTTTCTTCTATTTTTATTCTTTCGAAAGAGCTGTCTGAGGTAGGTGAGAGTTGTTAATGAATTTTAATTTGGTTCATTTCACATTTTACTTTTTGGCCGATATTACACTTATTAATGTAGCCCAATGGAACTTGTTGCCTGACATTTAATAATTCGTTACCTTCATAAATAGACTACCTGATTACTAAAGCTTTCTTGAGATTGTAATTTTTGTTTCATCAGGAATTTATTCCAACTCAGGGGCATATTCTCAAAGGAATTCTTCTAGAACTTCCTGGGGATTTAGTTTGTCTTCTATTACTCACTAAATTGTATTCAATTAAGTTAGCGAAAACATTGTAGTATATACAATATTAACAGCAACGCATATAATTTTGGAATCAACTTAGGATAATAGACATTTCCAACGAAATAATTTCTAATGAAAAAAAGTCCTTTAGTTTGGAAATTGATTGAGTTAAAGAATTTATTTCTTCTTGCAATTTTTAGAGTAGTATTCCTATGTGTGAATTATGTTTAAATGTGGGTGACGACATTTAATACAGTGATCCGGGTTGATTCCAAGAAATTGTGTTTTGGCAATATTTCGCTCAACATTTTTTTGAAATAGTTGTTAAAAAACTTGCTGTTTAAATCGTGATTGCGTAGAAGGTGGAATATTTTTACAGCTCACCAAATTTCTAGGTCGATTAAAATAATTAAAGGTAACTAGTTATTGATGAATGTTTGGATACTTTTTTTATAAATGTTTGGATGTTTATTTAGCAGTCTAATTGTAAAATTAAGCTATTCAAAAGTGTTTCGTCTAAATTGTCTGACTTATATCTCGTAATGAGAATGCGTTCGGAAGCCCCAAGTACATTCATGGCCATTATCTTAGCATATGTGTATTGGAGCTACTCCTACTAGTATCATAAGTGACTTCTCACTACACACCTGCAAATTCTTGAATCTGTGCGGAGTGAAGAGTCTCCGTGCAAGCCTTGTCCATGGTCTCTTCCTGGCAAGGACCACTTTGGGCTGGCCGGAAGAGTCTACGAGCAACAGAGAGTCTTGTACTTCCGAGCCAGTTTCGTCCTCTTCCAAGATTGAGTCTGCATTGTGACTCTGAGAAAAAAAAAATGATTTCAGCTTTTTTTATCAGACAAACAGATAATATAAACATAAACAAATATTTTATGAAAATAAAAACAAATATTCTGTACATGACTCTCGTTAAAAATATATTTTTCATATAATTTTCATAAATCGCTTAACAATATAATCGTTCACGATATATAAGCAATCAACTTACTACAAAAAATTGCATTCCATTGAAAGAATAAACATAAAAGACCTTTATACTCTACTTATTATTAAAGAAAATTGCCCCTTTGTAAATGTCCCGTTCCTCGATTCTTATCCTAACAACCCTTTTTCGACATTATGGAAACATTTTTACTTTTTTAGTTGAATGTTCTCTCTTCATTTAAATTAATTAATTCTTTACGGTATTTTTTTATTCTGATGTAATTGTATATTATTTTATAAATAGTATAACATTGAAGAAATGAAAAATATTAACATTTTCTTTTAAGGTTTACTTTATTGAGTGAATCCTTAAAAAAGCTAATGAAATAAGTGACTGTCTTCCCACGGTTTTATAGAGCCTGAATCATACTTGTGTGAATTTTTCTGGAGTAGAGAAAACACTAAACAAGAACATGACATCCTTTCAAAGAGACAGAATCATCATAGTTCAATCGGAATGCGATTATAGCATAAATTTCCAAAAAGCTTAGAGCAAAAACCAATGTCATGCGTTCGGATAACGACATTTTTATAACCCTTTAAAAATCACTCTTATAAATAATGTTCTTTTAATTTATGTAGTTAATCCTTTTATAATTCCTGAAACACTGTTTTCATAAAGCAGGATCTTGATTCAAAACTAAACATTGTAATTATTTTGATATTTTAAATTTTTAATTTAGTTCTTCGGCGGATCACGTGATCATTTGAAGGTTCATAGAGACGCTCAGTACAAAAAAAGTAATTTATTAAATTCTATCCCAAAAATAATAGTAAAAAGGTATAAGTATTTCAAAAACGTGCCTATTAATACAGAAATGAGTAGTTTTATTCTCAAAATGTTTCATATTTATATTTAAAATATTTTGCAAGATTGAACTTTATAATTTAAATAATCTAAAAATTAATATTATGCCAAGGATACTCTGCACCATAAAGAGCCAAAGACATTGATTGGTTCTAAAGTGCTTTTTCGATAGCTGTCGCGCCAAAGCCGTGCGAATGCTATTAGGCATTCTATTATTTTCAATAGATAACAATTAATAAGAGAAACTGACAACTTGATCTAGAAAGCCGAAATTGCCACTAAAGGTTAAATAGTTATGGGAAACTATAGGCAGACTAGAGGAGAAAATTGAATGGGTATTCTCTCCCTCATAATTAAATAATAAAATATCTTTAATATATATCTTTAGAAGAAACATTAGCGGGTCACTAATGAGAAAATTGTATTTAAGGCTAATATAATTCTATAAATTTTAAGCCATAATATTCCTAACACAGTAGAATTACCGTTTGTTAACAATGGCAGAAGAGAACAGCATGCTGATTACCCGTGCTTCACAAAGGTGTGACAAGATGCCACTTTTCCCGTTGGGTCAAGTCCTACAGGATATAATCCACGCACTCCGCTGCCAGGATAACCGCGTGATCTTCCCAAGGAGAAATCAATATACAGTGCTTGCTACCACCTATCGGAGGGGGGGGGGGGGTAAGCTTCTAAAACGTCTCGGTTTTAGATGGGTCACCCTGCAGAAAATTCTCGACCTCAACAGGAAGAATGAAGATGTTTGGCGCGGTGTGTCTTTTCTTCTTAGAACCAACGAAAATTCTAATGTTTTGTCTCAGACGTTACAATAGTAATAGTAGATAGTGGATATACTATAATAGTAATAGTAGATATAATCGGTCAAGGCAACAAAATCCCTCAGAGGTAAGAACGTAGTCTAAGAAGGCACTAAATAAAGATCGTGGGTGATTTCGGCTTTATATTTAAGTAGTAGCTATTTTGATCCTTAAACTCATTATTATACATGACAGGTTATATTATATGATAGAAGACTGCGAGTCACTACTTCTATACAATTGCTCCAATAAATCAAGACTTGAGTCAACAATACTTGATTACTGAATTTGCCCAGTCAAAGTGGAGGCGAACTTTGACTGCATGTAGCAGGAAATGACCACTTTCTTCTCGCAGAGTTAATTACAACCGAGTTTTTACAGATTTCGAAGGAAAGTAATGGTTGGTCGAACTTCGTTCTTGAGAAATAACATTTTGTGTTGATAACCCACAATTTAACAAAAAACCCTCTCTGAAATTCCCCTCCATCAAAATCCTAAAATAGACGTTTTCCCACTTGACACCCTCTCCGAAATACCTCTAAATTGAATTTTCCTCCTGGGTACCCGATAAGACCCTTATCATCTAAAATGTTACATTGTTAAACTATAAATCCACTCCTACAAATACAGTGGAGTTCAAATCCTCTTCTCAAATCGACAAAATGTTCTAAACATTTTGATTATTGGTCTTGGTCTTTTGGCAATATTTAAACTTACCAAATATTTTTTATTAAAAAAAAAAACAATCCCATAAACCGAATAAAAAGATCTTCTTGCTTCATATAACTGAACTTTTTTTTTTTTAAGGTTTTGGGGAAACCTTAAATTTTCTCAGAAGAAAGTTTATATATTAATTCAATTCAAATAATTTTATTTTTTAATCCAGTGTAGAATGCATAAAAGGTCACCAGTAACTAAGGGCTCAATAAGTTAGATAAGTAATTTATAAACAGTGAATATGGCAATATAGGCGGACTTTGACTTTGTGTGTGTGTGTGTGTGTGTGTGTGTGTGTGTGTGGGTGTCTATGTGTATGTGCATGGACCATCTTTTCACTAGGGATACGCCTTTAATTTTAATATTAAAGAGTAATAAAAGGGACGCCAGGCTAGCTCAGGGAATCCGTACGGGTCTCGCAATCCTGATGCCGCGGGTTCAAATCCCGGTCAGGTCAATCTTTTATTTATTATAGAAACTTGTCCTGAGCCATGGGTGTTTAAAATGGGGTGACAACCTGTAGATAGCCCCTCCCTCCAATGACCCTAAGTGGTTGCAAGGGAGGCTAACACAGCAAAATGAATGATGAATGATTTATTATGTAAGGTATTAGCGTATCTATTTTCTTTGAAAAACCAAACTTAACAGAAAATATTCACGCAAGCGGACGTCTTCAACTGTAAAAATCAATTATAAAGTAAGATATTTAATATTTTGATGTATTAATAATAAGTAGATATGGTTATAGATATATTTTATTTTTATTTATTTATTTATTTATTAGGTACAATAATAAAAGTTAAAAGATTAGAAGTGAAAAGTATCGATTTTAGTTTCTTATATTGTAAATTGAACAAAATCACTTTGAGGTACACAATATATTCTTTACTAGAATCAGAGGATTTTATTTTACGCCAGGAATGCAGGGAATTTCTTATAAGCTCCATGCCTCAGGTTATGAGAAAGGAGTGCAGATTATGTGAGCATCCTACATAACTTTTACCTAGGATCATAAAACTATTTAATTTGATAACTTAAATATTTTGAGATTCTAAAATATGTAATACATTCTCATTTTTAGTGAAATATTTGTAAATAAATAAAACAAGTCCAACAGAAAAAATATCATTTTCTTTTATGCATTTTTTTTCTTTCTAGGAGATTTATTCATAGGACATATTTATGCTTACACTAAGTAAATCATACCATCTATACTATTTCTAGGTTAGAATAAGTGAAAATGGCATGAATTCAATGGAAAACTGTTTTAAATTATAAATATAGCTTGATTAATTTTTAATTATGAGCGATATTGGATTGGTAAGAAACTATTTACAGAAAATATGTTTTAAATTTTTATTTCTAAGTACATTTAACGAACTACATCATCAGCTTCATTCATGATATTCCCCTATCCTTCAGACAAGGACTGGATCCCTTTTCCTAAGAATTAGATTTATAAATTTGATTAGGTGTTATGGAATTATGCAAAACGACTCTCTCGTCGTCGTAAAGGTCTGGATCAAACAAAAATTAATCAAAGTTTGGAATGATAAGGGCTAGCCGTAAACAAAATATTCAGTGAGACCACACAAATGCTCCAACCGACAGAGCAGGCAAAAGAAAAGAAATACTCTAGAGGGAATTGAATGAGACAACTAACGCGTCCTGGTAGTATAACTGGCAAGTGCACCGGCCCGGATAGCAGGAGATCCAGGTTCGATTCCTGGCTGGGACAGATAGTTTTTTATATTCTATTCCCTCTCATTAATTGTTTAAGTAAGAAATTTTATCTGTTAAAAAATTACAGATGAGGCTTAGACTCCTTTTCAACCAAAATGATAAGTATTATTATGAAATATTTAGAATAACTTTTGGTATGTTTTGCCAAACAAAAATAGTTTGCTGAAATAAATTTATGGCCAGAAAATTTATTTATGCTCCTTTTCAATAGGGGAAAAAAGAAAAAAAAATCATGCCACGACATTGTTAAGAAGAGGTTGGTGAGGGAGATGGAATGGGTTCTAAAACATTCTGCTGCTTCCACGGTAGCCGGGAACCTTTCGAAGCCATTTGAGTTTGTCGCGCTTTTAAGGCGAGTTGGTCAATACAGATACTGCCAAAGAAGAGAAGAGATTGGTGAGGGAGATGGAATGTAATTGGACGGTGGGAGGCCGTGCCTGGGGTTCTAGAACATTCTGCTGCTTCCACGGTAGCCGGGAACCTTTCGAAGCCATTTGAGTTTGGCGCGCTTTTGGGGCGAGTTGGTCAGTACGGATACTGCCAAAGAAGAGAAGAGAAAATGAGTGAATGGATGATGATGTGACATTAGATGGTGTTGAAAGTCTTCATCTACAGCACAGTTTAGTGACATGTATTAAATGAATTTATTTAAGTTTATCTAAGAGGTCTTCAATAATTTGATAATATTAATGTTTTTTAGCTGTTGTTTTGTTAAGAAATGAAGGTAACTTTCTCTGACCTTTGAAGGCAGAAATATATAATGTTAAGAAATATATAAATATGTAAACTAAACAAAAAGTATTTTTTGGTCATTATCTTAAATATTTATGAAAGAAAGAAAAAGAAGAAGCTAAATCTATATTACGCATTAGTCGCGTGTTAATTGACACAGGAGAGTATTCAGAATCCGTTATTTTTTTCGGCCGAGTATTCAGATGTCCTACAATCACACCTTCTAGGTAAGAACAAACTTCCAATTCCAGATTGATGAAGCCAGAGGTTCAGTTCGACAAGAGGAATAGAATCAGTGTAAATGAAGAAGTTCAACGAAGGAACTGGAATGTCAAGGATCTTGAATGGGTAAGAAAATAAAAATAAATAAAATATTCGAAAATAAAACTACACATGTTACGAATATGTTCGTATTGAGGAGAGAGGGAAATGAAAGAGGGACTTACAGCTACGAGGCTAGCGGAGCGAATCGTTCTTCCTGGCGGGGGACCAACGAAGTGTTGGATGACTTCCCAGTTGGTCTTCCGGAGGCTGGAGGTGGGAGTGCTGGCTGAGGTTCGAGACCGCAGCGAGCCGGACCTCTTCTTGTTGTCTTCCGGCTGGGAACAACACAAATCAGTTACATGTAGCCCAACGTCAGGTATTAATGTATATTTAAATTCAGGCAGGTTTCCTTATATGACAAAAAGTAAATTTCAAAATTTTCTATTTCTGTACTTACGAGAGTTATTTTGTTTTGGGTAGTGATGACCCTTAATTAAATTATTACCCTGTCTTATTATTGCTGTGAGCATTGACTCCAGACATTAAAGTTTCAGAATATGTACGTATAAGAATGGAATTATCGATGTTGGGAATTATTTTTACACAGATTATCAAAGTAACTAGTCTCTGCAACTTACATTCAACATTCAAAATTCATGTTTTCAACGTTTTAATGGTTTAGGTTTTCAACTAAGTAAATATTATTATAAAATTTTACATATCAGACTTTTGAAAAATTATAAACAGTTGACCCATTGAACATAATTTCCAATATCTTATTAATAAATGTAAAACAAAAAATTGATATGGCAGATACACTATGTCTTACCTAACAAACTTTATTCAAAGATTTCATTCAGGAAATTTTATTTTTTGAAAAAAAATATCTTTGATACCAGCTAGTTCAACTGAGCTTAATTTGTAAAAATAGATTTTCTGTTGATTAAGAAACTGATAGGGTGTAAATGGGTGGGCAAAAGAGTGACTGGTATGGATAGGATTGAGTTGAAGCCGTTCGACGTCTCATACCACCACAGGTCCCTACCCTCAAGAATCAAATTCTTCAAGAAGGTTTACTACTATTTATCGTTACATGAGCAGTGGCATAGTCGAGGGGTTTAAGAATGGAAAGGAAAGTCAAGGTGTTAAAGACTGTTCTGGAATGGTCTATTCCTCTTGACATTTAATCGCTCTGAACTTCACATTAATGTAAAGGCTACACATTAAGTACTGAAACATTTTCCGTATTGTCCGAGGTGGATAATATAGGTTATTAAGATGTTTCAAGCGCCAGAATTTGGTCACAAAGAGATGTATTTATATTCTTTTGCTGCGACTCCTGCTGATGCACTCAACTAGCAGATCTGTTTGAGATCTATGGATGACGGAAGTGAAGTTCAAGGCGGCTCCGTTATTTCGAATTTCGGCTTCGTGAGGTCGTGATCAGAGGACTACGAATGGGACATAACCGTAATAAGTGAGGTGACAATCCTCTCTAGCAGATAACGCTATGGACTATGTGTAGACTACATAATAACCCAAAGTTCCTGCTACAGTGAACAGTTGCTACAGTGTCTATCGACAGAGTTGCTCATCAAATTAGTTTGAAATAAGAGATTAAGAGAATCTTTATTTGTTAAAATAGCTGTGTAATTTTAATCAAAGAAAGAGGAAGAACAAATGAAAGTCGATGCGTCGGCATTACAAAAAATAATTACTTAACAATTTTGGATATTTACCCAGAAATTTTATTTTATGAATTTGGCCGAAACCCTGACTAATTTCTACAACATAGTTAACGTTTATAGTTTAATATTTCACAAAGTTTTCATGAAAACCGCATCCAAAAAATATATTTAAGAATGTAGAAATAAACAATTCTCGCCTTTCCCATAGGGCATCCATTGCAAATTAACCATTTACCGACTATATCAGCTTTCATCAGTTTAAATGAAAAAAGAGTAATTTATCTATATTAATGAACAATGGGAATTTAGAATAGTTATTACATCAATAAAATTAAACTCGTCCGTTTTTTAGTTAGTATTTGCATAGAAATTTGTGATAGGTCCCAAAAAGAAATAATGCAGAAGTAAAATTTACATTTTGATTGAACAAGATCTCACAGAGGGTTCTAATGGTCTTCCCATGAATACGCTCTACAAGATGTCATCTAGTGTAGAGATTCGTAGATTAGCCTTCTTTAGTTGGAGTTATTGTAGGCGAGATTTTTTATGGGAATTCCATGGAGTGTTCCTCTTCTTATGTTTATGTTAAACAGCTCCAATTGATTATTTCTACATTAATATAAAAGTTTGTATAAAATGCTTAGACAAAACTAAAGCATTAAAAATGATTAAAATAATAACAAATTACTGGTTTTTGGTGTTTAATAGTATTGAACGATTACGTGAGAGTTTGAAGAAAGTTCGTCAAGCCGTCTTGCGCTAAGTATGCAATTCCACAGCACCGTATTTATTAAAATTATTCATACTTTTTTTTTTTCTTCATGTAATCTCACAATTCATGTTAATGCTTTTCTGAAAAATATGTTATAAAGTAGGAACTATGTAGTATAATCGCGTGATTTCGGAAATAATGGTCATTATTCACGGCTGTTTCCGGAGGAATTTGAAGTTTAAATAATTCCGCTCTCTAAACAAATAACTAAGAAAATATTATTTGTATGATAATGGGTGTATGTGTATGTGTCATACTCACTCCAAGCTATTCAAGCATTGAAAGAAAAACTACGGTCAACAGATTTCAATAAAATAAAATAGTCGAGTGTCGGGTTTTCCTTGTTAATGTTTTTTTTTTTTTTTTCTGAGATAAAGAAATAATTTGAATCCTGGTTGTTACTTTTACATTGATTTAGTTAGAAATTACATTAATAAATCGTTTATATTCATTTATTATAATTTTCAAGTCCTTCACCTTAGTTTAGTTGTTTCAATCCAAGGCCCAATATGTGTTTATTTATATTCTAAATGCTTAAGTGGAAAGTTAATAGCCCCGAAGGAGGGAAAACCTGTACCTGTAGGAAGTAAATGAGCTTGACAGTTGCAGGTCACTTGTGAGCCCTGCAACTACCTCGAAGGCTTTACTTCTGAAGGATGGCTTACAACAACCATCCAGATCACGAAGCTGTGTCTTATGTCTGATTCGGCCTGTAAGGGGTAGAAGACAGCTCACCCCTAACCCTCCTAACACACCCCAGACCTCCAAAAGCCCTCCCCTAACCACCAACCCGTGATTTGTAACATTCAAAATGATACTGAGACAATTCATAACCTATGGATCGATAATTAGGATTGAACAATGAGTATTGACAAACTTTGAAAACTGTCTCCTTTGTCTTGCTCATGGCTCTCCTTGAGAAGGAAAAACTTCTATATATTTGATTTCAGCAAATAAGAAACACATGCTCGTCCCATATATAACTCAATTATTTGCAAAAAAAGTATTATTACTGCAGTAATAATTTTTTATATATAATTTGTTGATAGTTATGGGGAAAAAACAGCCTCATATATATATATTATTAAATACATTTTTTAAATTGAAACAGTACTCAGTTATGTAATGTTTACGTGTATCAACAAAAGAATTAAGTTGATCTTTATTTGTTATAAAGATTACAGTTTAGTAAAATGCCACAAAAAAACAAAACAGCCTTTATGATAGGTATTCCAAGAATTTTTATTTGAAGGCCGTAAATTTCGTTAAACGCTCTATTTTAATTGTGTGATAATACAACACCAATGTTTGCTTAGTGCCAGCAAAGCCCTAAAGAAAAAAAAAAAAAAAATTGGCAAAACGAAGTTTGCCAAGTCCGCTAGTATTTACCATATATATTAGAAGCAATATTAACGTCATTATTTATAATTTTGAGATAATAATGATTTTTAAACTAAATTTTAAACGAAATTTTTAAACTACATATCGTAAATTATTATAGGAAGAGTACAATATTAATGAATGTATAGTGAGGAAGATTACAAAATATGTAAAAGGAAACTCTCCCTTTACTGCCAGAAAGGTTATAGAACGGTTATAGCCCCTAATACATATTAAGTATCCTCCTTCCAATATATAATTTTCTTATATACTTATATTCATAATAAATCAGCAGATATTGGAAACATCTCCCTTGACAATTTTCATCAAAATTTTAGCTTAAAATATTATTTTTTGTGGTATATAATCCCATGTAAATTTTAACAATTTTAAGTGCAAGGCAATAGAATAAAAAATCTGACTGTCCCAGCCAGAACTCGAACCTGGATCTCCTGCTATCTGGGCCGGTGCATATACCAATTATGCTACTGGGACCAGTCTCATAAGTTATTAAATTCCCTGCACAAGTGTCGAGAGTCTAACCTCCGAGGCCGACTTCTTTATCGTCTTATGCTCGGAGGAGCTGACATTTTCAAGCTATTTAAATAACTCTCGTTATTTACTTTTAAATTTTTAAATATTATTTTTTTGTGGTATATAATCCCACGTAAATTTTATCAATTTTTAATGCAAGGAAAAAGAATAAAACTTCTAACTGTCCCAGCCAGGACTTGAACCTGGATCTATGGAGGTTAGACTCTCGACACTAGTGCGGGGAATTTAATTACTTACCAGACTGGTCCCGGTAGCATAATTGGTATATGCCTGGATAGCAGGAGATACAGGTTCGAGTCCTGGCTGGGACAGTTAGATTTTTTATTCTGTTCTCTTGTACTAAAAATTGTTAAAATTTTATTCTTGACCTAAATAAACTTTAAATAAGTTTTTTTAAAGTAATTTTATTAGAGAGGTTAGAATGTTAGTTTGAGATTTATTTTTAAACTGATTACCTGCTTTAAGGTATTGCTTTATATCAATACTATCCTTCATGGAAAAAAAAAACTTTAAAAATATGCTATGTCCTAAAATAATCATCAGAAATCATAGGAACGCTATAACATAAAAAGATTCACTTAATTATTTTGGTGAAACACATAAACATTACATAACTGAGTACTGTTTCAATTTAAAAAATGTATTTTACAACTTTGCAATTGCTTTGCTTGCTGTGTACCAATAATAAAAAGGGAATTCCAATCTCTCTCTCTCTCTCTCTCTCTCTCTCTCTCTCTCTCTACTACCCTGAACTCTTCCTACCTTTAATTAAACTTCATTTATTTCAGGTCCAGTAAGCGACAAATTTTACTTAACAGTCACTCGTTGAAAATAAATTTCATTCAAGATCCTTTGTAAACAGTCATACCCTGACATTGTTTTAATTTTTTAAAAATAGATCATGTCCCGCTAATAATATATTTAGAGCTCACTATCTAATAACAGTAATTTAATTCAAAGTAAAAGTCAATAAATAATAAGTTATTATATTATCATCACAATAATAATACTTTTTAAACAGAAGGTATTAGGATATTAAAATAAGGTTTCATTTGAAATTAACCTCGCTCTCCTCTGATTTCTGCCATTAATGAACTCGTCCATCGGTTAAAAAGAAAAAAAAAAGTAAATACTGAATGTAGTATATATGTATCTTAATATATATAAATTACGTGTCGCGTTGTTTGTCTTCGATAGACTCCTAAACTACTTAACCGATTTGAACCAAATTTGCAGACCGTGTGCGGTTTGATCCAACTTGAAAGATAGGATAGCTTATATTTTAAATTATGGTCGCAATATTATTTTATAGCAAATTATTTGCCTATTATCTGTTAGCTTCAAATGATTTTAACAGATGCCGATATCAGTTAAAAGATGGCGTTGCTAATTATTTGTCTATTTGTTAGCTCCAAATGATTTTAACAGATGCCGACATCTGTTGACTGGATTGAGTAAACAATTAATAAATGGCGCTGCTATGTTTAACCTACAAACGTATTATATAAGCTACAATTTAATAGCATAACCTTTTGTTGTTGGGACTAAAGTATAGGTTAAATTTATTATGTAGATCACGAAATACAGTGAAATTCAATCGTTTTTACTTTTCCAATTTTTAGCATAGACGGCTGCGTGTTGCTTAGACTAAAGTGTAAATTAAATTTATGTATATTGAAGATAATACAGTGAAATAATTCCTGCTTTTTTATTATTTGTGCTTCATTGTTCAAAAATATTTAATTGAAATATATACATGTAAAGTATTATCCCATAGTTATAAAAGTTGATTAAAACTTGTATGAGATAATGGTACAAAGCTCCCCACGCTTTTTCAATAATTGTACAAATATTTTTTAAAATTATTTTGCACTTTTCAATTTAATGTGCTATAATAGCATATTTTTCAGCTTTTTTTTTTTTCAATATTTGAACGTTTAAATTATTATTTTCAGTCCAATGCCACCGAAAAAATCTAACCTCAACAACGCGAGGAGCAGAGAGGCACGACGCAAACGTGTTGAAAGAGCTGATCAGTCGACAAAACAAATCACAACAAAAAATGCAGCTCAAAGAATCAGGACAACAGAGGGTCGTGCACAAGAATCTCAGGAACAGCATGACGAACGTCTGCGACAGACAATCAGAGGAACAAGAGCGGCACGAGAACGAAACATATGGTAGTTACTGCACGAGTACAAGAACGACAGAGGCAGCAGACCAGCCGCTCATTAACACGTACATCGTTTGTTCGTCTTGCTTTCGAATATGCACCAGATATTAACTACTCCGCGCGTTCAAAAATTGCTATCGGTGCAATGGATAAAGTATGTCAATATTGTCAGGCATTGAAATTTCGGACTGAAACACCCGGCATGTGCTGCGCATCAGGAAAAATTGTGTTGTCACCTCTACCCACTTCGCCGGAACCTTTATTATCCCTTCTTGCTGGCGATTCAGATGATTCAAAATTGTTTTTGCGTAAGATACGCAAATTCAATTCTTGCTTCCGTCATGACGTCACTTGAGGCAACTAAAATTTGCGATCTCGCATCCGATGGACGTAATTTTAAAACTACATTTAAAATACAAGGCCAGGTGTACCATAAAATCGGGTCATTAATGCCAATGCCTGATGATGATCCGGAAATTTCTTCAAATTTATTTTATGGGCAATTGTGAAGAGCGCGTGACGACTCGGTGCCAGTATAATTTCATTGAACAAGGAGAGGAAAGAGCAATTGTGATGTTGCTGTAAAATTTTTTAAAAGATCAGAATCAACTAATTCGATTGCTTAAAAGAGTTTCGCCACTATTGCAAAATGACAACTATCAAATCGTCATAAAAACCGACGAAGTACCATTAGGTGAACATGCTGGCAGATTCAACGCTCCAACTGTTGATGAGGTTGCTGTTATTATGGTTGGTGATCCAGTTGACAACAGAGCTATAAAAATTACTCGGCGAGACAACACTGTCAGTACGATTTCGGATTTACACCGTTCATATGACGCACTACAATATCCATTAATATTTTGGCAAGGACAAAATGAATATCACCTTAACATCAAACAATGTGATCCAAATACCGGTAAATTTGACAATTAACTATTTATTTTCCTACTGTATGTA
>KZ807046.1:542871-558894 GCA_000696205.2 Oncopeltus fasciatus
AGATAGAGATATATACAATAAAAAAATATAAAAAGATATATAATAAAAATTTAAGAATGAACATCACTGTGCAGAAAGAAGAGGCCAATCGACCAACTCTTTATAAGTTTAGGCATAAAGGCCTAGGAGGTCGCGAGGTCATATCCCTTTTAGTCGTCGGGGAAGATTGTAAGGATAGGAGTTCAACGATAAGGATTGGGCAAATGGATTAGAGTGAAATTGGAGTTCACTTTGGAAGAGCTTGAAGAGGGTGGAGATAAGGTCTTGGACGAATGGAATATTAAAACCGTGAGGAAGGGTAGAGTTGGATACACAATACAGGGCATTAGCAATTATTCTGAAAATTTTGGACTAAAGGGATTGTATTTGTTGGATATTGGAAGGCTTAATGGTAAGCCAAGTTTACACCGTAGGTTCAGATCGATCTCATCATGATCTTGTAGATGATCAGTTTGTTTTCTACTGTGAGCTGTGAGCACCTATATAAAAGGCTGTATATGAGTCCGTGGCGTCTGTTGAGTTCTTTTCGCAAGATTTTAGTAAGATCACTCTAGTTTAGTCGTTAATCAAGGTGGAACCCAAGCTAACTGAATCAGATACAATTTTATGTAACAGTATTAGGGAATATATTCTTAGCTAAAAATTTACCTGTACTCTTTTAGACTCATTTATTTCATTTTTCCATTTGCTGATTAGCATCCAAGTGGTTTTGTAAAATGTTAGAAGCGATTTTGTAATCAGGATGGGAGGAAAGGATCACATTGTCATCTGTGAAGCGAGCTATAAAGGGGAATTAGGATGAATGGGGATGTCTGCAGTATAAAGGATAAACAGGATACGTTCAAGCACACTGCCCTGTATAACGCCCCCATTTTCAGGTAAGTGATCGGAGTAATCTGATCCTTGTTGGACCCTAAAGAACAGGTGAGAAAGGTAAGGTTTAAAAAGTAGGTAAATGGGGCTTAGAAATATGGACTTGAGCTTCTACAATAGAGCAGAATGCGATACTTGGTCAAAAGCTTGAGTGACGTCTAACAATGAACCTGGAGAGATTTTTTCTGCTCGAGGGAAGAGGAAATGAAATCTACAACGCGAACCCCTTGTTGGACAGTAGAATTATAGGATCGGAATCTAAACTGGTGATGAGGAAGAATATTTAAGAAAGTTAAAATATATATCATTCGTTTTAGAAGAAATATCTTAAATACCATCAAAAGTAAAAGAAGAATGCTAAATGGTCGATAGAATAATGCGTTACAAACAGGTTTACAGGGTTTTGGAAACAGGATTATTTCAAAAAAATTATTCTTGACTGCTGGGCGTTTGTCTCTTTTAGATAGCTCACTATACCTCTGTAGGTGTCTGGGCTATCTGGCATTATTTTGGTGTCATGCTGACGGTTGACATAAGTGTATGTCCCGCGGCCGACTCGCTCATCGAGTTGAATACACATTAAGCGAAGGTTTTGTACGTTTCTGACAAAAATGGGAGGTGGTCGGGATATACGTTGGGTGGTGGTTTCCATCTCCTTTCCAGTAATGTTTTGAGGAGGCTGTAGAGGGTTTACTGTTGTGAACAAGGTAAGGTTTTCATTCCTATTTTTTTTATTTCGTTGGCGGGGGGTGTGATGGTCACTCCTTGAGAGGTGATGGGTCGTGGCTGTGATTGATCTCTTTCCTGTAATGGTGTGCTACTGGCGGACTGCCGCCTCTTGTCTTTAGGAGTGGTCATGGGTACACCACGACGCTTCCCTTTTCGCCATCCACTAGCAATCACCTAATGATAATGATCGCCTCCCATAATTGATGCATAAAAAAAAAAAAAAAAAGAAAGTTGAGTGGCCGAGTCTCGAATCTGTAACACTGATTTACGTGTCTCGCACGGAGCTTCCTACCCAGCTGGCTGAGTGATAAGGGAGGCTATGAGAGCCAAGTGCGATGAGGTGGGGGTCGGAGAGGTCTTCCCCTGTCGTCCCCAGTGCTCATTAACAGCTACAAAATAGTTTTCTATACACACTGTTTGGGATGATCCTCGTGTTATACCTCGCAGAACCTACACTCACATGTCACTGACACCCAACCACAAATGTATGTAGAATTTGAGATCTCAGTTCTTCCCACAACTCGTATATTATAGTTGGAAAGACGGAGCGCTATATATAGGTGTGTACTAATCACTTGCTACACCGCTAAAAAATGATATTTCATAACTTATGAAGACTTGCTGAAATAGATTATTCACATGAAATATGTTATATAGGTAGAGACATAAAGTATATAACTGAAGATAACTGAATGAAAGCTGACAGAAGATGACAGTCAGCGAGTGGATGCCGAAGCAGTGGATGCTCCAAGTAATGGATTGAGCTGTCTAGAGATGAGTGACGCTCTTCCTTCGCAGAGTTTCCATGCTCGACTCCTGAAGCTCACATTCCGCCTCTTAGATCTCTATCTGGACTGCTTGAAGGCCAATCAGTACAAGTCAGTTGGCAAGAACTACTTCATTTTAGGTGAATTACAAGTTTAAAACCAAACACATATCTGCTTACTTACATTGTGGTCATAACTTTTGCAAATTCCATGACTGTCATGGAAATGTGAACTTAGAGACAGTACGTCTTCTCTCGTCTTCATAATCTTTTAAAAAAATTCACTTTTTAAAATTTTTTTTTTGGATCTACCTTGACCGAACCCCAACTAAAATCATCTAATAATAATGAATTTGTATTTGATGTTTTTTGTGGTGGCTCAGTCAAGGTAGATCCAAAGAAATACAAATTTCAAAATACACATTTTTTAAATTTGTATTTCTTTGGATCTACCTTGACCGAACCCCAACAAAAACACATCTAATAATAATATCTACGGTTAAAAAACTCCATTTGAACATATAATGAATTTTTGCATTTCACCCCCCTTACAAATAATTTTAATAGTCTAGCAAAGCATATAAATTTAAGTGGGATAATAAAACAGAACCAAATAAATATTCATAAAGTAAATGACTAGAGTCGACAAATGTCAGCTCCTTCGAGTTTAAGACGATGTATTCGTCTTTCTCGTGTGTTAGGCTCTCGCTATTGTTGTGGGAATTTAATAAGATATCTAGCTCGTCCCAGTGATGTAATGAAAAAATACCGGCCCGGATAGCAGGAGATCCAGGTTCGAGTCCTAGCTGGGACAGATCCATTTTTTAAATATTCTATTCCCTCTCAATAGTTGTTTAATGCAAAAAGTTCTGTACAAATATAAAAACTATATGGGCTAATAAAATACTTGTCTTATATACGTACTTTTCACACACACACACACACACACACACACACACACACACACACACACACACNCACACACACACACACACACACACACACACACACACACACACACACACACACACACACACACACACACACACACACACACACACACACACACACACACACACACACACACACACACACACACACACACACACACACACACACACACACACACACACACACACACACACACACACACACACACACGCACGCACGCTCACGCACACTTACACGCACGCACACACGCACGCACGCACGCACACACGCACACTCACACACACACGCACGCACGCACGCACTCACGCACACTCACACACACACGCACGCACGCACGCACGCACGCACACTCACACACACACGCACGCACGCACGCACGCACACACACACACACACACACACACACATACACGCACACACGCATGCTCACGCACACACACACATATACTTTTCAGTAAATTATGTAAAATATGAAAAAGTTTTATTAAAGTGCTTTAGTTACATATCAGGCTTGGAATTATTTACAAATTTAAGTAATATATTACATTGTGGTGAAATAAAATCTCTCTTAATAAAATATACTATTAAACAGAAAAAGGGAATTCCTCACTCATGATGAACACAATGCGTACAGTGCTATTGGTAACATTACCACAGAAGATATCTACAACTGTGCTTGTTTCAGATTGGAGTAGGGAAGAGAGATTGGGTTAGGCCACCAGCAGAGTATAGGTTTCAGCCATTGTGAAAGCCGAGGTTGAAATCCATAGGTACTAATTGACATTACTCTTTGGCGAACTTACCTCGTGGCTGGTCTTGTTAGGGAGATCTCGTGGAGAATATACCTCCTTGGAGAGAACTTCTCTTGTTACATCACTCATTAGACAAAGCCCATTATCTGTAATTACTGTCGTGGTAGGAGTCAGTACCTTCCCTTCCGTCACATCTTTGACTTTACTCTTTTGTCTGGCTGTTCTGGTTTACGTTTACATTTGTCATGAAGTAAATCACTTTCAAATGATAATTGTAATATTAGTCAGCAACTAAAAGTCTTTCAAGCTGAGTGGAGAATGGTCAATTTTTAAAATTTAAATATTATTGCTTTTTCCACTAAAAATAAACTGAAATCCATTTACATCATCCTTAATGACCCCATCCCCCTTTCTAACACAACCAATGTTGTTTATAAAATTCTCTGTTCCACTCCTAATTGCCCTGGCACATACATTAGGTAAACTAAAAACCTGTTTCCCGTAGAATCAACAATCATAAAATGACATAGAGAAAAAAATAAAAGAAAAACTGCCCTCGCAAAATACGTCTTTCATGAAGGACACACATTTTATTTCGATAACATTACCATTCTTACCTCTTAACCCTATGAACACAAAAGCCTTTTATCTGAAACTGTTCACATTAACTTACTAGAAAAAAGTTGAGAAAAAATATCTTCAACTTATTCAAACATTTTCAACACTATGAAAAATATTAGCCCTCCTTCAAAATAAACCAGTCAAACATGTCTCCTGGTTCCAAAGTTACTTATCCGCAATAATGTCCTTTTTTTCTCTGTATTGCCACTTTTCAAGGCAGACCCTTGTACTTACCGCCTCTTACACCCACCCTTCCACCACCCACGCTGTTCATAAAAAAAAATTTTTTTTTCTCACAATTTTTAAACATTACCTTTACTTGTCATGCTGTCATGAAAATGTGATATTGAGACTCGGCGTTCCATTCTCGCCTTCATGAGAGGTAGGTGTGGTTAATTATATTTTTTTGGTAATTTTTTTTTATTTTGAATTTTTCTACTTAGTTTACTACATTCATATTTTTGATATGACATCACATTTAGATATGGCAATTCTATATTATAATAATGTAAATCTTTTTTTTATTTTTTTTTATGTTTTTCTTATGACGTATTTCAACAGTCCTGAAGATGGCTTGTAAGCATTACATTGTAATGTAAGCCGAAACATTCTCAGATAATTAAAAAATACACATTATTTTAAACAACTAATGGGAGGGAATAGAATAAAAAATCTATCTGTCCCAGCCTGGACTCAAACCTGAAGCTTTCCGGGTCAGTATGCTTCCATTGCACCACCAGGACGAGCTAGATAACTTATTAAATTCCCAACACTCTAGCNCTAATAAACAAGAATATTATATTTATAAATTTTGGCAATGGTAGCACGGAAGCAATATACTCTCAAAAATAGAGTAAAGCGTTTCAAAATAGTGAGATTGAGGCACAAAGGAAGTGAGAAGAGGGACGAGGGATAACAATAGCCTAATTAACAGATGTTTGTAAACATATTTAAGTGGTTGTATTGTGAGAGAAGGGTCACAGTTAAAATGTGTTAGCAAATTTCCATTGTTCCAGGGACAACTGGACAAACTGGTATCTGAGGTGCATAAACAAGATTACTAAGAAGAGACCAGCAACTAAATTATCATTGTCTGAACTTTATCTACTGAACCTGAAGTTGATTGAATCTCAACTTTAATGTGTTTTGATTTGCATCAAACCAATTTAAAGATGCAATTGGTATTAGTATGGGGTCAGTCCATACAGTTCATGCTTGATTTAAGTGATTTACAAACTTTTCATAAAGAAGTAAACTGAAAAATTCCGTAAGACATAACTTTCGTGGTTTGTACTTCGTAGTTACTAACGTGAAGTGGGGCAAAACGTAAATAACTCGGTCTACTACAACAGCTGTCAGAGAAAACTAAATAATATTCAAGTTTTACTTTCTGAGTTAAAATGATTAAGTTCGCCTCGAAAGAGCTGCATCTAAGAAGATTTGCCATGAATCATTTAAGATAGATATAAATAATAGTAAATGAGAAAATGACAAGCCGGAGAGAACTATAAGTGTAAAAGTTAGTGACCATTAAACTTTGCTCTGGATTGGCCGGGAAGGTAGCGCTAATCCATCTTAGACACATTCGTAATTTTTTCCTTAACGTTTAAATGTCTACCTTCCCCTTGAATAATTTCTGCTACAGGCCATGTAGGTCCAAAGGGGAAATTCATATAAAGAGGAATTAATTCTTGACCCACGGCATGCTTGGGAAGGTAATCAATGAATAATGGTTAATATTTAGGGCTGGGTATTTTCTTAGAGCAAACCAGGAATCCTCGGGGACAT
This sequence comes from Oncopeltus fasciatus, assembly GCA_000696205.2. Taxonomy (NCBI): domain Eukaryota; kingdom Metazoa; phylum Arthropoda; class Insecta; order Hemiptera; family Lygaeidae; genus Oncopeltus; species Oncopeltus fasciatus. The sequence continues at coordinate 549,352 of KZ807046.1, forward strand.
TAAATAGAAGCAGTGAATGAAAACAACAGCTGTGCACTGGCAACAGCCGATGCTAATTAGCTGAAGTAAATGCTCTTCATCTTCAACAAACCTTGACTCCTAGCCTAGATCCTCAAAACCACTTCAAGTTTAATGAGATAGAGAGGTCAAACGTATCCTTTGCTTCTACCTAGACACAAGTCTCATGGGTACGACCTTACCACAGACCAAATCACTAACCATCTCCCTAAAAAGGCTCTAATCTTCCTCATCTATCTCTATTGTACAAACTAATCTATCCTCCAAAGTACTCTTTATCCCATTTAGGGGCAATATTAAATAATCCTGAATATTGCCAAGCGGACGAAGGAGTTCGAAAAGGTGGTATGCTCGGGCCCATACTTTACATCATGTACACTGCTGATATCATCTCTCATCCTAACACCCCCCGCGCAACCTTTGGAGACGTGGGACTATCCTTTCCTCTGACCACGACTCCCTCATTGCCAGGGAAAATCTCCAACGCCACCTGTTGGATATTCATTAATGGTTCCAGCTCTGTTGTATTTACTTAAATGAGAGTAAATTTTGCTATATAACTATAAGATGATTTATTTGTTGACCTTCCTTGACCGAACCCAACTGTTAGTTGGGGTTCGGTCAAGGTAGGTGAAATCAGTCATGGAAATGTGAACTTAGGGACAGGACGTCCTCTCTCGTCTTCCTGATAGGCAGCCTTAATGATGGCTTACATTCTAAGCCGAAACGTTGGGAGATAATCTATTAAAAAATACACTTTTTTAAAAATTAGTCTCTAACTCTTTACGTCTCTACATATTCGGACATACGGAGTTATCTTTGGAGAGCAGCCAATCTATCCACCATCCAAAATCCTATGAACACAGAAGAATATGCAGCGTACGACACCATGAACTCCAATATCTAAAGGGACCTAGAAATCCCATTAGTTATACTGTGGAGAGCAGCCGATCTATCCAACATCCAAAATCCCATGAACACAGATGAATAAGCAGCATACGACACCATGAACTCCACTATCTAAAGGGACCTAGAAATCCCATTAGTTAAAGACCAATTACATCTCTTCTTACTAAATAACACTCTTGTTTTTCTTGCATTCCAATCTCTTAGTTCAGAAATAATCCAATATTCTGACAACCCGTCATTTAGCCTGAATGGGAAATAGCCGCGTGGCCTATTAATAGTCAGATTTTCATTAAAATTTGTATGAAATAATTAGTAAATATTGTAAATATATTGTACATATTTCGTTGAAAGAAGAAGTGCTTCCACTTTTCAGTTTCTTCATTATGTGAAGGACGTGCCATTTTGTAAAGTTTTTATTTATTTATTTTTATTACTATTGTCTTTGAATTACTTTTATTACTACTCTTATTTAGCTTTATATTTAATTGTTGTACAAATGTAGTAATATTTTTCTCCCTTTTGGCATCATTTATTAATTTATGTGTTATTAATATTGGTAAATTATTATCGATTATTGCGCGTGAGAAATAATCAGGGTTTCGACCAAGATGGGAAAAATAAATTGTTTTATTTTATGATTGCTAAAGTTTTGACTTAACTTGTAGGTCATAATCAAAGCTAAAATTATGCATAATAATTTATGCATAACGTATGTGAGATCTCTGAGGGAGGTATATGATCACATTTCAGAATGCAGAAATAAAATAAGTAGTAGTATATAAAACTCAGTTTAGTTCTGCATTCTGAAATGTGATCATAAACCTCCCTCAGAGATCTCGCATACATCATTATCGCCAAGTCATGTTGAAACGTTGAAAATAACAAAATAAAATAACTACCCAATAATTTTAGAGTATTTTATTTTTTTCAATCTGGCCGAAACTCTGATAATTTCCCACGAACTATATATCATTATTTTTCCTAATTTAAGTTTAATGTAAATATTTTTATACTACTTATTTGTACGTATTTATTATTATTATTAAAGAGCACATGGAAAGAGTTCAACCCATCGTCAATAAAGAGTTCAACTCGCTCTAATTCGATTGTGGAAGGGTTTCTTATCATCAATAGTCCTTATCAAGCATGCTTTCTTCTTATTTGCGGTTCACTTATAACTTTGTTGTTTTCCGTAAAAATAAATAAATTAAAATATACTTGTTTTGAAAAAGGATATCTTCGCTGTCTAGTAATTATTATTTAATCTTCGAAAAATAGAAACTAAAATATAGAATAAAAATAACCAACTGCAAGTTAAAAAAAAAAAAAAAAAAGTAAAAAAAGTACTTACACAATAATTGTGTAAAAAAAGTACATTTATAAACATAAACATCTAGTGACGTCAAATACTCATATTTAAATGAATTGAAAGTAACATAATCGAAATTTCTATTTTTTTTTTCATTAACTGAATACACTAAGAAAATATTAAAAATGAACTGCAAAAGGAACTCTATTTTTTTTTTTAAATTTCAGTTTGGAAGAAATTTTCCAAATAAAAATTTAATAAAATTTTCTTAAAATTAATATAACTATTTCTACTTAAATAAAAATAAGTGTAAGCATTTTTTTTTTAATAAAATGTTTAGTAATCCTTGGTTTAATTCAAAAGAAATGATTCTGTAGTTACATCAAACCAATCATCGCTAATTAATTAATTTGCGATGCGATTTAATGTTCTACCAGTGTGGTCTAGTGCGTAATCATAATTTTGATAATTGGAAAATGGAAGATGATTAAATAGCAGGTAAAAGCACCATAATAACAGTATCATGAATTGACTGGTGTTCTGCATGGAATATTAGGACAAATAATTGAAGGCTTTTACGTAGAAGCCTGAAATTAGTTTAATAAATAACACACCATTAGGTGATAGACTGTTTACTGATAAAAAGTTCATTTTCTAATATTTTCATTCAAATAGTTATTTATTAACAAGTATAATGTCAATTACTTTCCAAGTTATGACTTCATATAACTAGTTCATATTGTCATATCTCATTTTACAAATAGATTTCCTGATTCACTACGGACACGTATGGAAGTTGGATCAAATTTACAACCTTGCATTAAATCACCTAGAACTAAAAAAAGGAGATGTTAGCTTTAGTACTTAGTATACCAAAGAAAAATATGAGAAAATGTAAATAAAGTATTATAACGAATTTAAATAGTTACATACAGGATAATACAGCTAGTAATAAAGTCTCACAGTACCTAATTCATAAAATAATTAAATCAAATGCAGGGGAGCCCAAATACGCTTAAAAAAACTTTGAGAATAGAATATTTTATATAACAAAAATATATAATAAAATCCACAATTAATAAAATAACGATAAATTATTAAACCTGTAAAATGTAGGATGTTAAATAGAACTCTAAGAGGAAAGTCCCCAAGACTTGATTTATGAATGAAAAAAAAAACTATTTAATGTTATGAAATAGGAATTAAGGAAAAAAAAAAATTGTTGGAAAGGCTAATAGAACAAAATTTTAAATAGCTAGAAGGATAAAAAGTTATATCAAGAAAGGGAACTCATATGTACAGTTGAATCTTCCACTTGCCTATTCTTCCTTAAATCGTGAACGTAGTATTTGGCGAGATGAAAGCCTGTCCAAGTGACCCCTGGTCGAATGGTGCAGCAAACTGTAGATATCGTGTGTACGTAATTTACATAATTCACTTCAAACTTTACTTTATCACTCAATAATCTCAATTATGGCAATCAATTCATGGTACTCTAATGGCATCTAGACACAAAACGAGGTACCTACAGTTCTACTAAATGAAGAAACCCCTAACTGTTATAAGAACACCATTTTAATTATTGTAATTGTAAGTAGCTGTAAGAATCCGATTTATATCGGCGAGGAGAAATTAGAAATGACAGGACTTAGAAATACATCGCTGTTCTAAAAGCTCTCTTTCGGATCTCAAACTAACTCATATCATCAAGCTTTTACAGCAAGCGTTCAGCCTGCAACGACGAAACTCTGACTGATTACCTACTTTGCAACCATTGCAAATGAAGATTACAGATGACTTTCTGGCTCCCATTTAACTTGGTCACACCCAACAAATATTATGAGGAAGAAGACCAATAAGACAGTTATAGATGCCTCTGACAGTGTTGTTCTTAATACTTGTATCGAAACCATAACAATATACTTGGACCGTTTAACTACTGTTGAATCATGTCAAGAATCATTATCCTTCAATTTTACAGCCAACTAAATCATTACAAGTTATTATAAAAGAAATGTATTATTGAGAAAGCATTATTTTCTATTGAGACACTTATAGCAACTAGTATTTTGGTAATTTTTCTAGAAAACTAAAAAATGTAATGGTAAGTATGCTCATATACTTATACAATAAATAATAGCAGCAATTCCCAAAACTAGCGGGCTACCATACACAATGATTCGATGATTAATGTCAAACTAGGAGAATAATAATTAGAACTTTTCTACATTTTATAAGAACCACTATTTCAAAAACCTTGTATATTACAAAAATAAAACTTGGCTTTATAAACCTTTAAAAAAATATCTTAGATGAATTATGATTCGACATGTTTTGAAAGTACACAAAATTACTGGCACCAAATATACTAAAATCCTGTTCTGGGTTACTAAAATAATATGACTACTATAATTATGAGCTTACAGACTCAAAAGAGGAAAAAAAGTTCAAAATCATCGATTTAAGATCACCTCAGTGCGACAAGCACTTCCAGAGGAACTAAAATAACCCAATAACTTATAGGACTCAATTCAGCATACAATTTAACCACAAATAAAATCTGTCCTTTTCAACGTATTCAATTAAATTTAGAGAGCATGTGAAATCACATTGAACTGGCTAAAGGCAGTATTCATCCCAATACCGTTACCTGGAAAAGAGCTTCAGAAAGGTAGAATTAGCTAAAACTCTCTGTGGTAGCTCCTTGAAATGATAACAACAGCTTCAATAAGTAATAAAAAAGTGTAAACTCACGCTTCTGCCATGTGTGGATTCAGGAAGGGAGATTTTGAATTTGAAAATTTGCTGATATATTGATGAATAACCTTCTCGAGAGAAATAAAAATAAATAGTATTAGATAATTAGCGCGTCCTGGTAACACAACTGGTAAGTGCACCGGCCCGGATAGCAGGAGATCCAGGTTCGATTCCTGGCTGGGACAGATAGATTTTTTATTCTATTCCTTCTCATTAATTGTTTAAAATTTACGTGGGATAAAATACCACAACCAAATAAAATATTTATAAAGAAAAAATTAAATAAAGTAAATGACGAGAGTCGACAAATAGCTTGACAATGTCAGCTCCTTCGAGTACAAGACGAAGTTCTCGCCTTTCTCGTGGGTTAGGCTCTTGCTAGTGTAGAGGGAATTGAATGAGATAACTAGCGCGTCCTGGTAGCTCAACCGGTAAGTGCACCGGGCCGAATAGCAGGAGATCCAGGTTCGATTCCTGGCTGGGACAGATAGTTTTTTTTTTCTATACTCTCTCATTAATTGTTTAAAAATAAATAGCAATTGAAAAGTTCATTGAGCAACTGAAAAATGAAGTTAGACGAAAGTTGACAAAGCCAAATACTAAAATAACTTTTCTCTTAACATCTCCAAGTAGGCGATGAACTATCCAGGGGGGAACCTCTACACGAATAACGATTCCCCAAGAGTGTCCTGGTCTGTGTACTACTTTCTTCACCGGCAGGCAACAGAGAACCAACTCAATGTTTCCTAGTTTGCAAACATCCTTCAGATATATCTCCGATTCAAAAACAAATAATGAACCGGGGTTCTTCAAATTAAACTCACAAACACTTTGGCTTTGCATGTTCTTCTTCAGAAAGAGACACCCAAGTTACCCTACTCACCTACCACTAAGTGATTAAATAATTTTAGTGATGTAAGCAAAGCACTTTTTTCGTCGAAGAAAGAAAATTCTCAGACGCTTCAGCCGACAACAAACTAATGTAGCTCAGCAAAGTAAAAAATAAAATATAATGATGATTGAATATCAATGATGATGTTTTCCAAAAGCACATGGGAGGGAGGGTCACTATCTTTACGTCATTTAAAAAGGGCTCCATCGATCCAAAATAGACTATGGCCGCATAATGTACCTTTCGACTAGTTAAAAACTAACTTATATATTTAAATAGAATTTATTGATCAGGAAAATGCATTGCTATATATTTAACAAGGAAATAGGAATCCCTCCACTTCAACCCCTCCCCCCTTCCTAAAAGAAGACTTCTGCTAGTAAGAAAGCTTTAACAGCCGATAAGTCCAGCATACACATCCTTATCGAACCAAATTATTCCCAACCATAGTTAACAAAGAGAGAGTTAAGTTAATGACATATGCTTACAATACCAGCATATTGGGGTTGTAGTCATATAATATCTAAATATTATATGCTTTGAATCCCAATATTTCATACGAATCACCCTGCCTAAGAAGGCGGTAGGGTAAATGTAGATGACAAAAAAAGTCACAGTCGCAAAAAACAAAAAACAAAAAAAAAAAAGAGCTCACGGAAAAATTTGGAGTAAGAGCTGAGTTTAAATGTTTATTAAATTAAAAAGTTAGTTGTTATGTTCATAATAAATTGATGAGCTGTACGAGATTATTAATTTTCATTTTATTAACAAATGAATGCCTGCATTCTTTATGATTTTTTTCTAAATTCAGATAAAATATGAAGCAGGTTAATTGATGACCTTAAGTGCAAGTAGTGAACCCCTTAAACGGGTTCCCGTCTAATAAAATTATTAGAGAAAATTTCAGAAGCAAACAGCAAAACATCGAGCATAAGAAAATTATTTTGCTTTCGGGTCTTTTCTAACTCCCCACCCGCCACCTCAAAGTAGAGTTACTCATCCTTGCTAGGTTACATTATTAGTAACTGAAAAATTTCAATTTTAAATAATTGATTAAATGTAGTGAAACTAAACAAGCTAGTTTGAATCATTATTTAGATGAAAATAACTATTCTCATGCATAGTGTATTGAGCATTTATAGTAATAGGAATTACTATGGTAATTAAATGGCACGATATAAGTAAATAATATATATACATGTATATTTACTTTGTCTGTGTGTGTTTATGTGAGTGTGTGTTAATACATATTACACAATAAAGTTAGTAATCTCTTAACACAATGTACAATACAAACATCACCTGCTTATCTATCATAATATCCAACGAAAACATCGTTCACTTATTCACTTATTACAAATACATAATATTTACAGAAATCTAAATATACATCTGAATTTGATAAGTAATTTAAAAGTATACAACATCATCAGTAATACATCACTATTTCCTTTCATTCATATAATTATTATTCAATAATAACTTGAATAATATTATACAATTGAGAACATTAAGGTAAAGGTAAATAAATTACTTCAAATTTTTATTCGCCAATAAAATCTTGTTGTATCCTCTAGCCTCTTCATCTCTTGTACAAATATCCCCTCTCCCCCCCCGACTATGTTTTGGCTTTCTTAAACCATAATGTCTGTAGCTTAGTGAATAATTCTTATGCTTAAAAGGCATGCGGCTTGATTGAAGTTATTTTATTGAACGAAATATGATTCAACATCGAAGATAACCTCAGCCTATGACAATATCTTTTTGGTATCTTAACAAATCAGATATATGTCTGTAAAAGCATAATAAACATAGATATCTGTTTTAATTTGTGATAATGAGAACTAAACCAAAACCTTCATGAGATATTACTTGGTTCTACGGTGTATTTAAGGAAACGTTGAGTGCGATGTGGGGTAATAAAGAACAGAGAGAAAACCCCCCCAAGAATGAGTAGGGGTAAAGCTGAAGTGATGGACACCGGTGGATTGTGATCACTTGTTGCTGCCGAATACAGGTGGATCCAGGCTGACCCGATCGCTAGCGTAACCTTGGCAACAATCCCCTTCTTACTTCGCCTATCTTCGCCTCCGTCTCCCTTCATTACACAGTCAACAGCCAGCAGCACTACCTCGTACAAAACACTCATTCAGAATATTTCTTGGACTCTAAAGAGTCATTTTTTAATGAACATATTACGTACTAAAAAAGAAATAATTTTCAGTAATAATCAAAACTGTGCCTCATCTTGAGTATTACTTGTTGGAAATAAAAGTTAGTCAATAAACCAATTCAATTTTACATTCCTTCCTTTACCATATACCACAAATAATGGAAGCATAGAGATCAACTAAAATTAAAGAGTTGGTTTCTACCATTTTTGTGTTTTGAGAACCTAAGAAACCGGAGAATGCATTTCAGTAAATCGATTCTCAAACTTGAGTGGTAACCGTCTCCTCATCAGCTGTGTTGAAATTCTGTTGGCTGCTGAAGCAGCGACTCTTGGTATTTATTCAGTGAAACAAACACCCTCTGACCACATTGAGATGTACAAATGTTTTATTTCTTTCATTTTAGAGGGAAAAAAAATTGTTGTAACAAATGTGATAAAACTTGTTATAAGAGTTCTCCTATCAGCATAGTAAAATTCTTAAATTATAGAATATTGATAATATTGAGGGAAATTATTTACTCGTCAATAAAAATTATTGGAGAAATTACCAAAAATAGTTCCAAAATTTTTGTAATTTTAATATTTACATTTTTTCCGAATTTTCCTAAAAGCCCCTGAGATAACAAAAGAACACAAGCCTTTCCCGGGTTATAAGGGTCTTTGAGTCGTTTTTAACTTTATGTTCTTCTTACTTAAATTCAACTCTTGCTTAAAACTATTGTTCCCACAGAGGAAAAAGCTAAAGGAATGTGTTTGTTAACAAAAAGTCGTCAAAAGTCGATTGAAAAGAAGATCCACTGAGAACCTCCCTGCAAATTAGACAAATTACACCAACTTTAAATTTAGTTACTTTATAATTCTTAATTGGTTATATATGGTAAAATGGTACATTTAACTGTAGCTTAAAGATAAATATCCACCTTAAAGAAATATTGCATAAAAAGATTAAAACTTCCTCAATTACATGATATACATTAGGCCTAGCATTATGATCAATGATGAATTTGGTCTTTTACATTTATACTTATTCCTAATATAATATATTCCTAATATAATAATTAAAAAATTATACCAAAACCAATATATAATCTTTTTAATAAGGTCAACTCTATTATAAGTCACTTCAACAGAGCCTTATAGTAACTGTGGTAAACATTTGTTAAAACAAAAGCTAATTATAAATAAATATTTTCTTAATAGAACAACTAATTAATTATACTAATTAAAATTTAATGTAGGAATTGTTTACATTCAAAATTAAATTAAAAGAATAACTTAACAGTATAACTAGATAACAAAGAATAATGTAATTTAACATTGATGCATAATTTACTCATGTATGACTAGCTCTTTTTTTAATAAGAAAATTGTTTCTTAATTAAATTCAAGGGGAAAAGCCTTCCAAATATTTCAGTTAATTAATTAAAACTTCAGAAATACCTGAAACAAGTTGTAATTGGATGAACGCGTTACTCCCCCCCCCCC
>KZ807046.1:569608-579975 GCA_000696205.2 Oncopeltus fasciatus
GAAGCCATCGAAATAGCGAAAAATCCTAGGAATATCAACAGGGAGGATGGATACAGGCTCAGCAAGAATTGGAAACCAGCGCTAATCGATAAGAGGGTCCAACCAATCGATAAGAGGATCCAGCCAATCAGCGAGCAGGAAAACAGGATCAACCAATGGGAATGCAGACTTCGCCCAAGGACCGGACAGCGCCGCGTATAAACACCCCTGGATTTGAAGACAGCTCTCATTCTCTATTCAGCCCTGAAGAAGCCATCACAGGATGTGCGAAAGCTCAGCAACCATCAAAAACTTTACACGGTCCAACCCGGAAAAAACTTTACATACATCTGATGACTGTGGAAGCCTACGTGAACAAAATTATTCAAGTCATTTTTGAGGAATTTATAAAATAATTCAAGATTTGTTCGGCTTTCTCATCCCTACTTTACGGATTAAAATCTGGCTGCCAGCAGGCTTTTATCGAGAGCCGTGTTCAAATTTGTTTAGACGACATGTAGTTAACCTCTCTCACCCAGTTTATCAGAATTACTTCACTAAGGAAGGCATTGGAAGAAATATGGCGGAGTGCCTTGGGAACAGTGGATGGGCTGTTAAACTTACTTAAAAAAGCAGGTATAGCCTGGAAAATCTACATTAAAGTATGAGATATTATTTATTATTTTAGTTAATAATAATTTATTTATTATAATTTATTAAACCATTAATTTAGGTTGTTATAGTGGTCGAAATCATCCTGATTCCTGTTAACTAATTTATGATAAACATATTAAAGGGTATTTATAGGGCGTAATAACCTAGAAGTTGATTGCCCTCCAATGATACTACTACTACTACTCTCTCACCCAGATTCTTAATAGTTGGATACATTGGCATACATAATATTATAAAATAATTTATACATCAACATTTGAAAATATGAGTTTACCATTTACAATAACAAGATAAATAGAGGATATTTTTATTTCAAAATATATATTACTAATAAAAGTTTGAGGAACAGTTAAGAGGAATTTTAAATAGTGATTTTAGTTGTGGTATTTAATCCCACGTTAATTTTATACAAGATAAATTAAAAAAAAAAAAAAAATGCCTCGGTGGTGCAATTGTTAGCCTAACTGCCCTGAAAGTAGTAGACCCTGGTTCGAGTCTCAGCTGAGGTAGTTATATTTTCTTATTTTATTGCCTTGCATTTCTTGAGTAAAAAGGAATGTTTCAAAAACGAGTTATCGATGTTTTGCTTTATTAAAAATCTTGTTTAAGATTGAATTTGTATTTTATATCAAAATAATTAAGAGCGCATATTGTAGACAAATATACAAGGAGTAAAAAATAAATTGCAATAGATAGATGTAAGAGAGCCAGAGTGGGAGGAAATCCGATCTCCTTGGAACTCTTGTCTTTCGAGAGGACGGAGAGCATTGTGTGAAGGTCAGATCAGTAGACAGCCCTACAATTAGGTTAGGATAAATGGCCTCTCTCATCACAGATTTCATTAGAATCCTTTCCGATTCCTTCAATTTCCAAATCTGCCCCGATTCTATAAACAAACTCCAACTTCGATTTGTCAGAGGCGAGGGAAAATCGTTTAGATGCTTCAGGGATTTTGACTTCACCACCTTCAACACTTAGAAATCAGTTCGCAGGTAAGACGATTATATCCGAAAGAGTTCAGCTTACGGTCATCCAATATCTTAAATAGCTTTAGATATGTGTAGACAATTAAATGAGTCAAATTCTCGAGGAGATTTTTTGCTCATTGAGTATAAATTACCCACATACACAAACATTTAATAACTTTTATATATTTTTTTTTTTTNTTTTTTTTTTTTTTTTTTTTTTTTTTTTTTTTTTTTTTTTTTTTTTGGATATCATTGATTTGTAATAGGGTGGCGGTTTTGGAAGGTGATGCTTCCACTTTGGGCTTTCCCATCGGTGGTCAGTTCTATAAGTTCTGTAACATGTAATGTTGTCGCCTTTCTGACTTTATTCCTGCATTGGTTATAAGTGCAACGCCAAATTTTTTTTCTATATGTTCGATGATCAGATTGTCTTCGTGACTGTATATTCCATGAGGAAGTAACTGGTAGGGGTAATGTATGTATTCTGTGTATTGCCAGGATGATCCCTTGGCCCAGTGCCAACCTGATTCTCAACCCTCTATCGATGTGGATCCTTTTCCCAGCTCCTACATTCTCTGATAAGCACGCTAATTGCCAGGGTGATCCCTTGGCCCATCGCCAACCTGATTCTCAACCCTCTATCGATGAGGATCCTCTACCTGCTCCTACATTCTCAGATAAGCATGCTAATTGCCAGGGTGATCCCTTGGCCCATCGCCAACCTGATTCTCAACCCTCTATCGATGAGGATCCTCTACCTGCTCCTACATTCTCAGATAAGCATGCTAATTGCCAGGGTGATCCCTTGGCCCATCGCCAACCTGATTCTCAACCCTCTATCGATGAGGATCCTCTACCTGCTCCTACATTCTCAGATAAGCAAGCTAATTGCCAGGGTGATCCCTTGGCCCATCGCCAACCTGATTCTCAACCCTCTATCGATGAGGNCTCTCTGTCTCCTGAATAGATAAACTAATTTATATTAGATTTATACTAAATAAAATTTATAAAATTAAATAATTACATTTTGGTGGCAGTATTAATACAAAAGTCGCATAATTTAGACTATTGTTCATGTATTGAAGATTCATGATGATTACTTATTTAATAAATAGATAGAGTTTGAAGAGGAAAGCATGCATTTATGGAAAATTCTATTCACATGATTTCTGACACATACATACATAGTGTACTGCAAAAATTAAAAATAACAAGAAAAAAAAATAAACCATCAATAATATTGTAATGAATGTCATAATTTTAAGCCAATCCACGGGTATTTTATATCCTCCTCGAATTTCCTCTGACGCCATTTATAGACAGACATGTAGTCTTGTGAGTGTTCTTCAAGGTTTAGCTTGTGCTCACTAAGTGCTTGGTAGCATGATAGATGAAGAGAGCCGTGGAATTGGTCTGGAAGAGAGTTGAAATCACCCACTTTGTATATTTTACTGATAATTTCAAAAAAATATCATATAAATTCATTCTCAGTCACTTCAAACTTACTATCAAGCATAAAATATAAATTTCCAATTATAATTTTTGATTACGTATTTACTCATAAATAGATTATTGACTATGTTACCTGTAAGATATGGAGACTGCTGACATTTCTCTCTAGCCTAGAAGTACAATCAATTGGAAGGAGACTCAGTTAACACGTCTGTTGTGTCAGGAATAACAGTAATCCATGGGATACATGTTTAGTCACGGCTTCTGAGGTAGACTATCCTGCAAGGTTTTCTTGGTTGTACCTGCCAAATCCTTTGTCTTCAAATTTTCTTGCATTGATTAAAACAGAGATCCTAGTTTAAATCTTTAAAATAACTTCAAACATTTTTATTTAATATATTACTATATACTATAATAATTATTTTTTCCTTTTTAAAAATTTATTCCATGTAATCCCGAATTTTAAATTTAAAAATTAATAAATTGTAGACAAAAAAATTATTCTAGTTGTGGTTTATTTTCCCACGCAAATTTAAATAAATTAATGCAAGGGAATAGAATAAAAAGTAATTAACGAGAGTCGATAAATAGCTTGACAATGTCAGCTCCTTCGAGCATAAGACGATGTATTCGTTATCTGGCTCTCCCGGTAACGTAATAGGATAACGCGCTTACCCGATTAGCAGAAGATCCAGGTTCGAGCCCTGGCTGGGACAGTTAGGTATTTTATTCTGTTCCCTTACATTAATTGATTTAAAAATTAATGTTTAATTTCTTAAAATATTTCCTCAACTTCTTATTTCCCTTAATATGAATTTCGATAATAGTCCAGTAGCCATATAGCTACATATTTTTAACTTCAGGTGAAATTAGGTTAGGTTGGGTCTAAATACAAACAAATTCAAATTTATTTTTTTGAATGAAATTAAATCCATCGACGGCCGCAAATATTTATATTTTGTTTGTTTCTGAATATAAGAAAAATATTATTTTCTTCTTTGTTTCCATTTGTGGAGATCAATACTTGGAATGATATGAATGAACTATTCTAGTTATATGTAATAGAGATCCTAGATATTTAAAAAATTATCCAGACGATATAAAAGACAAAGAATGTGCTATGAAAATATTGGCCAATATAATTCTTCATCACATTTTGAAAATGTGAACGAATTACGTTGGGTTGTGACAATAACTTCTTCCTTGAGTTTCTTCTTATAGGACTTAGACGAGAAAAATCGTAAAAAAATTGATCCGACAGCAATTACCGAATCATCTCTTAATTTAGCAGTAAATGCTCGTTTTATCTAAGACATTAAACATCCTTTCTTTTCTTTGTTTTGTTATAAGCGGGTGATCTCTTAGTATTATTTTTCTCCTATTGTGACAGAAACATATTAAATTTAGGTGAATTTTTCGGATAGCGGTCTGTAATTCTTCTGGAGAGAAGAACAGGTAAATTTGGTTATCATCTGCATGAATGTGATAAGAACAGTGGTGATGGTAAGGTTGATGTCATTTATAAAGGCAGAGAACAGGGTGGCAGAGATGCTAGAGCCTTTCAGGACCCTAGAAGTAATAGAATGAGGAGAAGATAAAGGTGCTTCGGGGATAGAATATACTTGGGATCGGCCTGACAGGAATGAATGAAACCAAAGAAAGGAATTGTTGGAGAAACAAAGGTGTTTAAGATTAGAAAACGGTGTTTTCTTTGATCAATTGCAGCCTGGATGTCAGAGGTTATTTTTAGGAGAGCAGTCTGAGTAGAGAAGCAAGGGCGAAACCCTGATTGGATTTTGCATTGATAGGGAGAATAGATATGGGACGGAAATCATTGAAGGAAGAGGGATTGGGAATTTTGTTTAAAGGTTAAACTATTGCTTGTTTCTAGGAATTAGGAAAGACTGAGTTATGTAGGGAAAACTTGTATATGTGCAGGAGGGCAGGAAACATCTGGAAAGGGTGGCTTTTTTTTTTTAAAGGAATGCAATCACAACCAACTGTATTTGTTTTTATTTTTTATATCACTGGTAAAAGATCTTCAGGAGTAATCTCAGAGAAAAATAAATTGTTTGGGTTAAAATGAGAGCGGCTTGGTAAGGAAATAGAAACAGGAGATCTCTGGGACTGCGAGGAGGAAGTAAAATAAGAGTTAAAGTTATCGGGAGGCTTAGGGAAATGAAAGGGTTCTTAGGATGTTCCACTTGGACTTAGGGTCGGGAGCAGAGGAAAACGCATCATGAAGTAAAGCGAGAAGGTCTTTCAAAGAGCGGCTTGAGCCCGGTTCCGGAGACGTCTGTAGGCCGCGTAATCCTCAGGATGACCAGTACGTCTAGCCCGCCTCCAGGCAGCCTCCCGCCTTCTCCTGAGATCTCGCACTTCATCGCTCGGGTGGCCCAGGGAAATGAGGGATATTCAGAGAAGGCTTGCACAAGGAAAGGCTTCTTAGGATGTTCCACTTGGACTTAGGGTCGGGAGCAGAGGAAAACGCCTCATGGAGTTAATGCGAGCGAGCCTTTCGAAGAGCGATTTGAGCCCGGTTCCGGAGACGTCTGTAGGCCGCATAATCATCAGGATGACCAGTACGTCCTTTGGTCTGTCTCCCGCCTTCTCCTGAGATCTCGCACTTCATTGTTTAACCAGGGCGCAGGGGGACATAAGCGGGAGTTTCACCAGGTCGCACCGGTACCCCACGAACCTTGATAGATCTGCAGAGTAGCTCATGTTGGACGTGATAAAGACTCACCTCCAATTTGGTCACCCTTGACTTCAATGTCTTGTTTTTGAGCCCTAGTTGCTCGAAAACTTTTGTCTGGGCTTCTTGTCTGTTTTCTATACTCTTTAGAAGTTATTTTTTAAGCATTTTCAAAAGTAGCGTCGTTGTTTTTATTAAGAGAGTCTTTAAACTCTCTTAGCTCACTAGCGACGCGGCTTTTTAACTCGCTTATATCTGCTGAGAGCGCCCTCATCGCCTTCTCAATATATGAAAATAGATTTCCTTCCTCCATAGATCTAAATGGTGAGGTCTTCCTAGTTTTTTACAATCGTCACATGTCCAGCCTTTTCTCTGTGACCTCCAAGACTCAGTATCTGAGTCATCAACACTTTCCGTGGAAAATTAGTTTGCATGTGATACAGTCAAGAGAGCTCTTGTCATCCCTATTGATAGTGTGTTTGCACACCGGACACTGCACCATTGTTTACTTAGAAAGCTGAGATAAACAGCTGGCGAGATAAGAGGTAGATTGGGCGTGTCTATTAGGCATAGGGGAGAGCTATGGAGAAGGGATAATGCTCAGCAGATTACTTACTGATAACACTTCTGATAAGTCCGCTGGTTCCGCTACTCACCGCAAACTCCCGGTGTAGATTGAGGAGCCTTAAGGCGTCTTACACAAAATTCAAAAACTTGTAAAGATCACTAGAGACTTAATTCAACTCTGTGCGAAAAATGAAGAGGAAAATCTCACGTTGAACCTTGAAAATAAGGAATTAGCACGGAGCCGAAGTGCACTGGTTGCCGTCTCAGGCCAGATAATGCTAGATACAAGCCAACTAAACTATTATTAGTAACTGTTATACGTTGCTAAGGATATATAAAACTGATTTGTTAAAATACTGTTCATCAATGTTTTATATTTTAGTATTATTAGTTCCAATAAATATATAACCATTTTTATATTATAAAAATATTATATATAAAATTCGCACGTATAAATTATTATTTTCACCATTTAGAGTTATTAAAACAAATTTAGCATTCATAACTGCGAGTTAAATTTTGATTTGTAACTTGTCACGTTAATCGTTTTTATCACCGAAGCTTCATAACTTCAATATGGTCGTATTGGTCCGTTTTGTATTGTTTAAAGCATGCACGAATATGCAATTATAAAATTCATAATAAAGCAATTTAGCCAATTTAGAACACAGGCACTACGATGTTACGTTTCGACTATGTTACAGCTTCTTCAAGACCGTAATCATATATACTTTTAGAAAACTAAGTTAGTAGTTAATGGTCTTACCGTTAATTTTGACCTTATGTCACCCATGAGCATGTGATGGTTACATTGCTGAGAAAATGCAAACTGAAAGAACGACGTTATAACACATCCTATCGACTTAATCATATTAATCACAACACATAATCACGTCAGATAAGAACATCCTAAAATATTCATGGCCGCAAAGTTAATGAATAATAAGTTTTTCGAAACTGGTTTAATGAAGAAAAAAAAAAATTACAAGCCATACTCAAAGTACGTGACTTGACCAAAAACCTAAATTTGATTTTAGTGTACGCTATTAATAAGAGGAAAGGTTAGGTACTACTATAAATAAAGTACCACAAGCAATTAGTGTAAGGCTTTGGAGGACGATCGCTAGCATTTATCTTATTCTCCGACTTATAATTGAAGAATAATAAACTTAAGTGTAATTAATTTAAGCGAAAAACAGAATGTCTATATAGTTTTTGCGTTACTTATGTAATTATGATGAAACAAAACTAGTAATTTGCATTCTGTAATTACAGGAAGCCACATCGTGCGATGTAGGAAACAGGTCTGTGAACACCCATGGAAGACTTCAATGACGTTACTGGCATGTCCTCTGATTGCAATCACAGTGGTCTATTGTCGTGCCTCGGAAAGTTTTGACGTGAGGAATCAAAGGGGGAGAACACCCCTCAGTGAAAGTACCTCCAACTTTCTAGCTCTGCGTTACACGTGACAAGAGCGTCTTTCCAGTGCTCTGCATTTTCTAAAACCTTTCCCCTAACTATCTTGGAGCGTGAATGAGTAATTTAGGTATACCTAAAATCAATAAGATGATTGATTGAATTTTTTTTATTCTGTTAAAATAAAAACATTTTGTAATTCAATTACTATGAAAAGCAGAAATGTTATTCTACGACAATCACATGAAGAGAGAAGGGGACAAATGGCACCAAATAAAATTATTAACAGACTATGTCCCCAGGTGGTCATGAGACCATCTTTGTTAGAGTCGTCGGGGAGGGTTGTAGGGGTTAGAGTTAGAGGACATGGTCTGTGCTAAAGGATTAGAATGATATGGCAAGTGACTTTGGAAAAGGGTGATGAGGGAGGAAATTAGTTATATAACAAATGTGATATGAAAATCATGGTGAAAAGAGGAATTGGATACGTAATAGAGAGCATTTGCGATTATTCTGTGGGTTTCGGATTGAAAGGACTGGATTCTTTGGATGTCGGAAGGCTTAGCAGCACCCCAAATTTCTACTCCGTAAGTCCAGATTGTTTGTAGTAATGTTTTGCAGAGCATCAGTTTGTTTTCTATCGTAAGATTGGAGTTCTTTTACATGAGTGTGTATAATTCATGTAATCGATCGAGTGCTGTCTTTAAATTTTCGTATGTCGCCCCATGTGAGCCGTGAGTCAAGATGGAACCACAGGTAACGAACGGAATTTGAATGTAGTAGAGGAACATTTTTAAATTTCATAATTTTAGTTATGTCTTTTTTCCGCAGTTCGAAATTAACTTGAACGCATATTGTTTCGTTGGTTTTTATTCTCCATTTGCCACACCATTTTTTGATTTTTTCGAGGTGATCTTGTAGGTTTATAGAAGCAGTTTTAGGATCGGGATGGGAGGATAGAATAGCTTTGTCGTCCGCAAATAGAGCTAAGAGGGTACTTGGATGGGTAGGGATGTCAGCAGTGTACAGGATAAATAGGATATGTCCAAGCACACTACCTTGAAAATCCACTTGGTAGAAATCGGACTAAAGAACTCCAATCTTACGACAGAAAACAACTGACGCTCTACAAAACCTTTCTACCAGTACCAATTTGGTCTTACGGAGTAGAAATCTGGGGTGCCGCTAATAATAATTTGAGAGTGGTGTCACTAGTCCCCTCCTCTTCTCCTGTGACTTTCATTAATGTAAATTTTTTCTATTATTCAATGTAATTAAATTACAAAAATTATTTTTTAATAGAATGTAATATGTAAATAAAGGTTATATCTATAAGTTATTTTAATGAAATTTAACTATCTTTCTATTAATAAGAAACTAGAATTTCTTACATGAGATGAAATTTCAGAATTTCTATTAATAATTGATTATTCGGGGTAAGAAAATAGTCTTATAACAGTACTTGTATACATTCTAGGCAATGGATACCAAATTTTGAACATTATTGGGATTATTTAAAAAGTATAAATTGAAATAGACGAAAAAAGGTGTTTCATTTTTTAAATCATTGGCCTTCCATAATACAGACATACTCATTAATTTTATTGGACCCATAGTCCAGGGAGCAGCTGACGATAGGTAACTTTGATATGTTTAAAAATAATTATCTTTAAACGCATCCCTGTCAAATAATTGAACACGTGTCCTATAACTCTAATTACAATTAACCGGTTTGTTAAAATTTAACTCAAATTTTCAGTGACATACTATATATCCTCTTGGTTTTAGAATATTCTTTAATGAACAAAATTGCGTTTATTTTTAGCATGTCTGTATGAAGAATTTCTTATCATTCAAAATGTTCCACCATTAATAAATAACTCCATATATTTTAAACTACGTTTAATATTGGCTGTTTTATTGTGACTAAGATCTGTATAATTTAGGAGAGTGATCCACGGAGACATGGTGATAGACCTGTTGAAATAGCCACCTTCCGTAAAGCAAGCATTATTAAGCTCTCCTAATGTAGGTTGCCTCTGTAGAAGTGGGAGGCTATAGGTCCCTTGAACTGTTAATTACAATCAACAGCTCGGTCGGCTGTCGAGCGATAAAGCCAAGGTTGGCTGGAGCTGATAACAGCGCGAATCACCACCCTCCTTACATTACAGCCTCTGCACATATTTGCTGTGTCACTAAGCCCCCAGAAGGGCGAACAATCCCTACCAGTCCTCTACCACAGCTCCTACCGAGATCCACTGTGGCCATGGTCACAAACCCCTCTCATGTACATAATAAAACGTTTGTTTAGATTTGTTTTCTTTTGTTTTGTAATATATTATGCATTAATCGTATCAAATGTATATTTGATAGCATATTGATCCAAAATTGAGCCAAGTTCCTACCCTCAGATCTGAGGAATCACTGGAGAATAAATACAAAAGAGAGATCCATAAGAAGGCTAATAAAAAAATAAAAAAATTCCAATACTTAATATTTTAGCTTTGAAATTGTAATTTATGATATTAATTTAGACCCAGTTAAACAACAAGAAAAATATTGGTACTTATATTGTGCATGGGAAATTATATATATATATATATATATATATA
>KZ807046.1:580017-598540 GCA_000696205.2 Oncopeltus fasciatus
CACATATATATATATTTTTTATTTATTTATTTTTTTTTTTGAAATTGTTTACAGCCAGAATATTCAGTGCAGTTGTTTTTTAGGTATTTCCAGTGACATTGTTGCTACTTTACACTACATTTATCGATTCTAGGGATTTTATTTTCCCTAAATTTAATTTTTATGTACCTTTTATAAGTTATAATAAAAAATTGAATATGTCGAAAGATACCCGTTTTGCTTTTGTACGAAATTTATAAAAAATAATACAAAATTATTGTAGAATATGACTGTCTCTGAACTCCGTTGTATTTGTACAGTGTCTGAGTATCTCACTAGCGTTTTTTTATTAGTAGCTATATATAATGCATATTTTCAATTTTATAACGGCTTATAAGAAAGACCCTTGAACAAGCAATCTGAAAATAAAGCAATTATGTGCCAAGCTTAACTCACTGAAAAAGCATTAGTGTCGGTTCTTCTGACACACTATTTTTTTTTTTTTTAAGTGTTAGCCTCCCTTTCAACCACTTGGGATTATGTAGTGAGGGGCTATCCACAGATTGCCATCCCATTCTAAACATCCATGGCTCAGGACAAGCTTTTATTTATCGATCACTGGGAGGGGGGGGGGGGGGAATTTGATCCCACAGTGCCTGATTGCGAGAGACGAAAGAATCCCATTAGCTTCCCAGAATCCACTGAGAAAGATAATTCTAAGCACGATTACAGTAGTTATTAGCTGAAATTATTATTAGCTGAAAAAACTGAATTTGTCGTAGAGCAAGGATAGACAAGTAGGAGTTATAATGTTTTGTAATAAATCAAAACACAGGTTTTTTATTGTTATAATACATTTTGTAAAATAAAACAAGAAAATTGATCAGTATCATAGGAGTGAGAGACCAGGATCATAGGAGTGATGGTTTAGTGAACTTTAATTTTACAGTTTATACGCAAAAAAATTTTTTCTTAATTGAAAACTAATTCTATTAGTGAGAAGGATTACAGACACAGGAAGGTCAGATAACAATTTTGTCAATTACAAAACAGGAATTCCTTTGTATACGCAGCTTCTGAGTGACATACTTTTTAATATAGCAATTTTTAGCGCAAGGGAACAGAATAAAAATCTTACTATCCCAGTCAGTTCTGGCTGGAACAGTTTTTTTTTTAATTCTGTTCTCTTGCGCTAAGAATTGTTATAATTTACGTGGGATTAAATACCACAAGAAAACTAATATTTTTAAAATGACACTTAAAAATAATGGAAAATTAATCAATCCCAGTATGCCCTTTATTTATTTACAAATTTTAATGTACAGGGAATTGATCCTCTTGCTCATATCAGTTATCAGGTAAACAAATTTTATCTCTAGGTTAACTTATATGTAATTTGTAAGCACAGTATTGAATAAGCCTCTGAAAATTTATCTCTTCCTTTCAATTGATAGTTTTCCATTACTTTATTTTATCAAGTTTTAATGGCTGAGTAATCTTTTTTTTTTTTTTTTTACTGTAAGTAAAGCTTGGAATATAAAAAAGAAACTTTTCCAGATTGCGTTAAATTAAAAAATTCAGTTTCGCCTGAATCTATTCTTACTATTTCTTCAAGATATCTGTACTGTCGGAATAGCTGCCATTATTTAGAATTAACGACATAGCTAGGACCGATAAGATAACTGTCCTTCGAGACAGTCAGTCATCGCTATCAGGGACTGAAAGTCTGAGAACCGAATCGTCGGGTTTTTGTAACTGAGATAACTCATCGAGTTCTCATTGAGAACCAAGTCCCAGCGATTGTATTAGCCCTCCCCCTCCACCTCCTAAAAGGGAAGTCCCTGGATGACACACATAGGGCCGATATAAGACATCTGTCCTTCGTGCAGGCAGTCAATAGTATTCTTCGGCACACAGAAGCTACTCCACGATCACCTCTCCCATAAACTTTGTAAGTGAAAATTCTATATCTCATTCTATCTAATCTAAACCTAAAAGACCTTACTCATTACCTTTTGGTATTAATTCTTTAATTTGATTTAACATAAGACTTATGATCCCCTGTGAGAACTAACTCTTTGGACGTGATCTCTAGCATTTTAGAGGACGTCCTACGTAGAGTAAATTGTAACTAATTAATTCACGTAAATAAGGAATAATTTTGTTTAAATCTTTCTTTTTTGAACTATCCTCACATTTATCTTTTAAAGGATTGGGAAGATTTTATTCCTTTACCCTGGTGGCAGCATTTAACGTTGTCACTCGAGGTAGACTCCTATTTAACTGGCCTAAAGCGACAGTAAATTAGTTTTCTTAAAAAAAAAAAAAAAAAAAAAATAGGAAGCAAGAATAAAACGAATTTAATAAATTTTTTTTCTTGAATAACTTTTCAAAATAAAGAATATGTACACCTTTTTTTTCTTCTTTTTTTAGAATAAAAATAGGAATATAGGAATATACTTGTTGCAGAATTGGACACCGTACAAAAAGTGAATAATTGTAAATTGGTTTAAGAGAATAAAAGCAAAGCTGATGGCTCAGCTGAATTTTTTTTTTCCTTTTTTTTTTTGTACAGTTGAAGATAAAGGAGTCTTTCACATCAGGTCCCAGGGGAAAATACCTGAGATGGACGGCGAGATCTGACGTAAAGAGATCCCGAGAGACTGCTCTTTGTATCATTCAGTGTCTGCTGGCTCAAGACAGCTCCGAATACCAGTTAGTTCCTCAATTCCAACATAATCCAAACCAGAATGACTGTTATCTTGGACGATATCGTATCTAATTGTACATGCATTTTGACTTAATAACTAAAAACACGCGATTTATTCCCTTGAAAATAAAAGTAGGCTAAGATCGAACGAAGGGAATTTCTGCCGTGATAAAGTACGTATATTGATTGTAACTGAAGGAAATTGAGTTTTCATTTTGTAAAGGAAAATATAGGTCCTATATCATTGGTCCCCTTAATTTAAAGCATATCATTTTTGAGTTCTATTACTCTAACCTAAATTTATGCCGAAAAAAGATACGCCAAAACTTATGAAGAATAGGCCATCAAAATAAAATTTACTTGAACCGACATATAAGACTTCTTGAAATGTATCAAAATTATGTATTTAAATTACATACCAATGTATAAAACTCCATTAATTCCATCATTTAAATAGAAAGGCAGTTTCAAACTAAGAAATTATTCTTTCATCGAGGGAAAAATATCAAATAACGCTAACTCTATGAGCGCAGTATATAAATTTTTAACGAAAATAAAAAAAGAAAGTAAAAATCAAAGATTTTTTTTCCTCAAAAATGTCAGACACACACTGGCACGTGTGTATGTGTGTTGATCCCTAAAACCAACTGTAAAATAAAGAATACAAAAAAATGTAAAGTATTTCCCTAAGGAACAACAAACGGAACTAATTCTACTCTGAAGGATAGCTTTGCTTTAAAAAAAAAAAAAAAAAAAAGATGTCTGATTGAATCGCCACTGAAACCTTTTCAGTAGTAAATTCTGAACATAATTGCTTTATTTTCAAATTCAGTGTTCGGTGTATTTTTCATTTATCACTTATAAATATTAATTTTATTTGTGGTTTTTAATCCCACGTAAATTTAAATCAATTAATGTAAGGGAATAGAATAAAAATCTAACTGTCCCATCCTGGGCTCGAACCTGGATGTTCTGCTAACCGGGCAAGCGCGTTATCCTATTACGCTACTGGGAGAGCCAGATGACTTAAACCTACGAGAAAGAAGAATACATCGTATTATACTCGAAGGAGCTGACATTGTCGAGCTATTTTTGCGACTCTTGTTATTTACTTTTTATTTTTATTTATAAATATTAACATTATTTGTGGTTTTTAATCCCACGTAAATTTAAATCAATTAATGCAAGGGAATAGAATAAAAATATACTCTCCCGGTAGCATAATAGGATAACGCGCTTGTCCAGTAAGCAGGAGATCCAGATTTGAGCCCTGGCTGGGACAGTTAGATTTTTGATATTATTCTCTTGAATTAATGCATTAACCCCCGAGTAAGACGAATATATTGTCTTACGGTCGAAGGAGCTAATATTTTCAGCTATTTATTAGACTCGGTTTTTTTTTCTTATATTTTTTTTTAAATAGTGACTATAGTTGTGGTATTTAATCCCATGTTATGTTTATAGATGCAAGGGGACCTCAGGCGGGACTCGAACATGGATTCGAGTCCCAGCTGAGGTAGTAAGATGTTTTAAAATTCTATTCCCTTGCATTTATTATATAAAATTAACGTGTGATTAAATATCATAACTATAATCACTATTTAATAAATAACTTGTCATAGCAATATCTTTACAATAACTTTAAATACTAGTATTTTAAGTTTCTTTAAAATTAATTAAATATTCCAGTTTCAAAATCGGGAAACTGTTTTAAATCGTGCTTGAGGTTTGAGGTTTACCACCTATTTTCCAATTTCATTCATAATTTAATAATTTAAACTTAAATTTTTGGGACTAAAATGTTTGGGTCAAATAAATTCTCACCTCTTTTCCCACAATACACTTCGAAACATATGCCATTCATTATTTGGCTAATAGGAGTTTCTAGAACTGCTAGTGAACCATCTCCCTATCCGTTTTTCTCAATACCATTTTCTTCAGTCTTTCTGTTCATATCTAAAATTTCATTATAATAATAATCAATTATAATTAAAACTTCGATAAGAAACTCCTAACAGTTATTGAAAAAACAAATTTTAAATTTTTTCTCAAAACAATTCTTTTTTCAAAAAATCATCGTTTAAGCCGAATGAATAAATAAACTTCTTATAAATAAACTTTATATATATATAAAACAATAAATGAAGTTTCTCACCTCATTTTTTCTTTCACGTATGCTCTTGTTTTTGCTAACCCGATTTTGCTCATCGACTCTATCATATTTTCCTAATATTATTATTTAAAAGTGACACGCGATATTTTATGAAGAATTATTTCAATTAGTGGCTTATAAAATTTTTACACACGCAAACAATAGATATATATACACAAATACGTTTTCTACATACATGTCATTACGACGTCAGTAGCTAAATGTCTTTCGAATTTGCTAAAATAACCTACATACTTGTTATGTAGGTTCTCGAAAGTGAAAATTTACTTTCAACTAGTGGTACATTAGATATAGACATATAAAAATTTAAAAATACATTGATTGATTGCATTGATTTAAAAATTTTTTTCGCTAATTAAAAATATGAACGGGAGGGAGCATGAGAGACTGATACAGAGATGAAAGAAAAATTGTTGGGAAAACTCTTTCCTCCTATGAGGCCTGTTGAATTCGTGGATGATACAGAAGCGGTATTCCAAAGGGAGAATCTAAGAGGACTGCAAATAACTTTAAGTAATTAACCGTGGACTTTGGTTGGCCCTTGTAAATAGACAGAGGACCGAACTCCGACTTGTAGCCATTTAAAGTAAATAGGGAGATCGACTTGTCGCCTCCACCATCTTGGCTACTAAATCGATAGTTTATCAAAACATTCATTAGGGTAGAAATATTGGTTTTTACTTCACTGGTAATTATGATTGATTTGAAGAAATAAGTGATAATGTCTAACACACGCCATTTATTTGCAGTTCCACTGGTAAGTAAGAAAACAAACTTTGTATGAGTTAAATTTCACTTCTAGATACTTCGAAATAGTTATTCTTGTGTTATTTTTATCTGAGTCCAATAAGAGGTGCATTAAGTTAAATGATCGTTTTGTGTTTGTTTCCGAGGGAGGTTCTTGGTCACATCTCACACATATTGGAGATGTGATGTCTATTCATCGCTCTGATGATGACTTGGAAGTTTAGTCGAAACGTCGGCAATAGTAAAATAATTACTCAAAAATTTTGGAGTAGTTTATTCCTGGCCGAAACCCTGACTAAATTCTCCAGCTTTATACTTGACGGCCAACTAATATTTTAATCATTTATTATTGATCTCATCATGTTATTTCAGATTTAATTATCGTAAATACGAAATAGAAGCATACGCCTGCTTGAAGAGCTTAATAGTTAATTTGGGCCTGACAATTAGCAAGTGTAGAACAATACATTCTAGTAAGCGATGTGGGGAAGAAATAACGACCACCTTATCACTTAGGTAGTACTTGAAAGCTCTGTAACTAACAGATTCAATCAAAACTACGCCCCTAAGAAGACCTGTATAGATCCTACAAACAAAACAAGAAGACCTAGGTCCACATCGAGGATTGTCTGAGTTGAGTCAATAGAAAAACAAATAAGAGAATTCGACCTTCCAACGTACAAGAAAGATGTGGAATCAGGCTCACTTGAAGCTCCGTGAAAAACAGATTTTAATTACAAACATTATGGCGGCGGACAAATTTATGTATGGTTACTACGCAAATCTAGATCTGTGAAAGAAATGTCTGTTTATTGATTCTTCTGAGTTCTTTAATCAGTTCTTTCATACTTGATGAAATATTAATATTGTAATATACCAAGACTATTAATCAGTTAGCATTTAAATTTTATGAAATTTTGAAAAGCAAACTCATCAATACTTGAAAAACTATGTAATTTTTTTAAGGCCTCTATTAAAGGGATTCTGCTCCAGCCCCAAATCCCCCTCCAGGTCGTACCAAATTTTCTGTACCTCAAATATCGTAGTTAAACGTATTATAGTTCATTAAAGCCATCTCTCTGTAGTCGACCTTAAGTATAAGCTGGCTTTGGTAAATTTATTGACAGAATAAATCTTTGCCAGTGCCATGATGAAGAAGATAAAATCTAACTCCGCTTGAACTGACAAAAGATTGCTTTTCTTCAATCTTTCTTTAATTACTATATTTAAATTGTGGTTATAAAAAAAAGTTAAATTAAACATAATTTTAAAAATCAAATGTCTAAGAAACCATCTACTCTTAATGGTTTATTTTTCTACATAAAGTAAATTTGTATTACATTATGAAAGAAACTAATGTGTGATGAACACTATCATGCTAAAAGACATATAATGCAAGCAAAATCCAAACATTTTCTTTGCAAAGAAGCCCCCACTCTTTTTGGTCCAGTTTTTCATGTTAATGAATGCTTTATTTTTTTAAATTCAAACGCTTTTCCTATTATACCAGAAACAATTATTCTATTTTATTTTTGGCGTCCTTCTTCATTTTTAGCTTTCCCTTTTTCAGCCTTTCAGCTTAGAGAGAAATAACTCTTTGGACGTGATCTTTAGCAGCTAAATCAATTTAGAGGACGTTCAACGTAGAGCTAATTGTTAATTATTAAATCACATAAATAAAGGAACTATGTAGTATAAATCTTTCTTTTTGAACTATCCTCACATTTATCCTCATAGAATTGGAAAGGGACTTAACGTTGCCATTTGAGTTAGACTTCTGTATAACTGTCCTCATATGACAGTACAGAATTACGCATCCTCTTTCGACTGACATTTTTCAAGCGACTCTATCACAGCCTGCTGTAATATTCCAACTGAATGCTTAAGCAGTATTACATCATTGGCATAGAGGAAGCTTCATTACCAGGGGATCCTGCATCAGGGAATGTCCTGTTAGTTCTCCTACACATTGATGCCACTTCACTTACAAACAAGAAAAATAGGAAAGGGCTTAAACTCTTTCCTTCTTTGATCTCCTTTGAAAAGTTGGAGTACTATGACTATTTCATTTAGCCTGACAATTTCACTGATAAGGTTACTGATAAGTCGAATTTCCACCCAACTCTTCGGGATATTTTTTGCTCTGAGTGTCTTCCATATTTCATCTCGTGGTATGGAATCATATTCCTGTTCACTTTATACTATTTTACTTTTGTGTCCTCCTAATGCTTTAATTTTGGTTCCATATAACTTTAATGTATTCCCGATGATTTTGGTAAAACTTGATTCCAAATTCTTTCTAAGATTTCTGCTTTGCCTTTTCAAAAGCGTATTTTACCTTGTCTTGAGCCAACACATATTTCGCATCCTGTAGAATGAAAAAGGAAAAAGTTTCACTAGCATCATCATGTTCTACGCTCTTAAAACATTATTATACTCTTTTCCCTTCCATTGATAGCAATAAGCATTGCGAGTGGTAAATTCATTAATCCCAGTTTTCATCTACCAGTTTTCCACAAATATTATCTGTTTCTATTTAAGAACTTCTTTTTAGAAAAAGAATATATACTTTGTTTCTGGTATAGTTTGGACCATTTCCATTGTTCCCAAAATGTTGTCTCAACTTATCCATCTCTAATCGAACACTTGATCAGTCTGTCAACCAGGCACTTGATTTCTCACGATTTATCGTCTAGTTCCACATATTCTGTTTTATAAACAGAATAATGAGAAAAATTCAGCATTATACAAGAATAAAGAGAATATATATTGGTTATAGCATACTGCAGTCTAAGAACTTTTAGTAAATATAAATATTCAACTAGATTTTAAATTTTATTTAATTTAATTCTTGAATATTTATCTGAGGGAAAATTTCTTTTTTAAAGTATTTAGTTAAGAGTCAAGTTAATAAGAGGTTAGTAGGATGCCATAAGATGCCTCATATATGAGGAATATGTAGAAGGTTGAACTAGAGTTTACATACTCTACAGATATTTGAGTATTTTAAAAAGGAAGTGCTCGTTCATGAAAAGGATCTTTATGTTTACTGAAATATAATACTGACTAATTTAAGCTATTTAAATTGTATCGTTCAGGTGATTAAATATTCAGAAAGTATTTAATTCTTAGACTTTTTTCTCATATAAAAAAAAAAAATTCTTCAGCTCTAACGACAACACTTCCAGAGCTTGACCTGAAAACCTCAAGGGAAATTTTTAGTCCTGTATTTTGTACAGAATGATTCGTGGATTAAATGCATTACTAGCCACACAATCATGATCTAGAATATTCAGCACTTGATACAACATTTATATATATTTACCATTTCATCTTCCGGGTTGGACCGAGTCAAATTGTTCTTATTTGCCGAGCTTTCGCACATCATGTGATGGCTTCTTCAGGGCTGAAAAGAGAATGTAAGATGAAATGGTAAATACATCTGACGACCGACGAAGCCTACGTGAACATCTAACATTTATATACTTCATATTAAGCTCCAGCTTTCCAGATGCTAGCTATCAAAGGTACTGGTACTATCAACCGGTGGTCCCCGCTGGGGCTGGGTCGGACATCGTTGCTGACATTGATTTGAGGGCTCCCTCTGTTACTGGGCCGAAGGTCCTCGCTGGCATTGAGCTGAAGGCTCGCGTAACGTGCGTTTCCCCAGCTGCTGATATGCATCGCAGCCTTTATAGTTAGAAGGGTGACTCTTAAAGCAGAGAGCACAGGTGGCTGGAGTGTCCCTGGTCTTCTGGCAGTCTCGGCTCTCATGATTTTCCCCGCATATGAAACAGCGAGGGAGGTGGTTACAGTTGCTCTCTGAATGACCATACTGTTGGCATCTGTGGCATTGAATTATGTCACGGCGAGGGTGAGGCTTTTCTACCACTACTTTTGTATGGTATAAGTCTGTGAGGTCATAAATGGAGTTAACATTAGTGATTCTCTTCAGATCTACAAAAAAAAGCGGCAGAGGCACTTTGGTTATCCCACACTTTTCGGTTTGAAACTGCGCTCTAGGAGTTCGTTCTGCTATTGTCTCAGTGGGAGTCGTGTGGTGAAGATTTCTGACTACTCGCCGTACTCGGTCTTCTTGGAGTAATATTTGGAAGTACGAGTGATACTCGGCTTTTGTATTTTGTATGTATTTTACTATAGCGCGGTAGGAGTCAGGAGTGTTAGGATTTATTTTAGTATCGGACTGTCTACTAAAACATTTATAATTTTGACTGGTAACTATATGGTCAAGTTGTGTGCACATTAGATGGAAATTTCTAATATTTTAGATAAATATTGGTGGGGGCTTGGGAAATTTAGGGGTGGTCGTCGTTTCCATTACGTTTTCCTCTGTGGGGAAAGTGATGAAAGGGTTTGGAGTGAAAAACGGCGATTCAGTGAAAGCCGGGGCATTATTATTTTGTACTGTCTCACTGAGGCCTATGTGGTTTGTCGCTGACATATTTGTGTTATCGCCTGTCGGGGATGATAGTGTGGGGCTGGACGAGCCCTGATGACTCTGCCTATCAGCGGGTCGGTTGGTGGAGAACTCAACGGTGAGGGCTTTCCTCCAGCTGAGCGACCATGATTCGATACCATGATGTGATGGTAGAAATTACCGTGCATGTGAATAAGTGAGAGAGGGAGAGAAAAAAAAAAAAGTTTGAAAGTGGCTAGTTCCGAACTCGCGCCCGAACGGCTGGAGACTTTGTATCAGCCTTTTATCAGACCCAGCCACGAAGGATGTCTGACTTCAGGACACTTTCTCCCATACAACTCTCAGTTAGGGCAGGCAGTAGGACAAAACGTTTCGTTCCCCAACGAAGGCCCAACGAAATCTCTGCTGCAGCTATGAATGGGAATCTCCATGACACAAGGCGAATTGGAAAACCAAGAGTGAGATGGATTGACATCGTGAATACAGAATTAATAGGAAGCAACTCCGTAATTCCCCTGGAAGGCCGATGATAATGTATAATAATAATTATTTAATAAGTTAAAACATACTTAAATTTTGGTGACCTAAACGTTTAGAAAGTTTGGACCAAAGTTTAATAATTTTACCAATGATTTTCGAATTTTTACCACATACTTCGTTAAAGCAATTATCCCTTCAATACCTTTGTTAAAGATAGTCACCCTTCGCCCCCGCATTTTACTTACTGCCTCCGTACTTTATCGATCTATGCAATTGTCCATTAACACTAAATAACTTGTTACTATCTTATTTTAAGTTTTACTGTTTACTGTAGTAGTTTAAACTATCAAAATTTTACTGACATCAGTTGTCAATTTCGCTACACAGATCTACTATTAACTGAATTGTAAAGTCATCTGAGTTTCTGCGAAAATTCGAAAGTTATACAGAATCTTTGGTGCTATAAAATTTTGAATATTACTGTGTATAAATGAAATAGTGAGATGGTTCTAGAATCTCACTCTAGTACATGTAGTGCAAGCAAGAGGCTTGGAGCTGTTCTGCTGAACAAGGTAGTTTCAAGACTCGATACTCAGTGATTAGTGCTAAACAATTTAGCCAGTCAAGTGTCCGGAAGTTGCTCATTCAAGACGTGAGAGAAATACGAATGTGCCGAGATCACACTCAAATTTCTGAGAGAATTCGCTCAAGTGCTTTCAGCCACATTTATTCGCGTCCGTGAGCACCCCAGTCGATATCGGTCTCCTGAAAGCGACTCCCATTCACAACATCCTCCCTCATTGGTTCTTCTTCTTGTTGGGTCCCTTCCCCCAACAATACCTTCTTCTTAGATGCCTGTTCTTAGCCACTCTTCTAAAAGTAGTTCAATCCAATAGCCCCCTAAAGTCAATAGCTTATAATATAATACCTTTTATTTTATTTTTATATATAAATTATATCATATTATATAAGAAATTTTTAGTCCTGTATTTTGTACAGAATGATTCGTGGATTAAATGCATTACTAGCCACACAATCATGATCTAGAATATTCAGCACNTATATATATTAATCAAAATAACTACCTTATCTATAACAATTTAGATTAAATAATTCTCAAACTCGATTTTATGTCACTTGGATAGTTATTTAAGGGTATAGAAAGCTTTTTTAAGAGAAATAAAACTTACTCCTTAAATTAATCTAATAGTTTACTGAACACACTAAAACGTTATCGAAATTCAAATAAAAACCTCTTTGGGCTCATTAAGTTGCAGAGAAAAGTACACGAAGAAGACGCTTAAAGGTAGCGGCAGTAAAAAAAAATGTACACCCCAGCTTGATGGGGAAATAGCAGCTGGTTCTTATAATAAACGAAAAATAAGAGGAGAGATATGCTCCACTGTCACTTTAATAACATAAAATAAACGAAAAATAAGAGCAATTCACCGAAACAACATATGTTCTCTTTCAAAGAAAAATTTTATACTTGAGAAATATATATATTTTTGTTAGTAAAATATCCAGTAACACTGAAACAAAGGGTGCGTGTTGGTTTTTAGTAACTTGAGAGCACTGTATAACATAACCGAAAAATCATGCAATTATTTCCAATGTGTGTATATATATATTTTACCATTCCATCCACGTAGAGACTTTTTGATCGGGTCTTAGTGGGGCAACTGTAACAATCGTGTTAGCGGCGATGGTTGAATCTGGCCCAATCTTATCAATCCACTTTAATTTTCCAGTTGATCTTCCTTCGCCGCAGCCTTGCATTCTACTTTTAAGATGCTTCAGCTGCCCGTTGTTCCCACAACATACGTTTCATATTTGTTATCAGAGCCTTTTACACTATGTAATCTAAGTTAAGGGCCTTTTCATATCCCCCCCCCCCCCCAACCCAATAACTTAAGTTAATCCGAAGTCATCGGAACAGCAGCAGAAAGACAGGCGTCCACCTCCCCGGAGACCTCACAGTAGGTAACCTTCAAGCCCTCCTATAAATTGTCAAGTAGCTCTGCACTCCATTACTCAGACATGGTTACTGTTAGAAGTACTCCAAGTACGTCTCCTCGCAGGGTTAAGCACAACGTAGGAGCCTTTGTCTCCAAGGACTAACCATGGACCATTGCTGCCCTTACAAAGAGTGCCTAGAAGTCCTCCCAGAATATCTTCCTGTCGAAGACCGTAATCACGTTGTGCGTCGGGGTCAACGGAACAGCAGTAGGTTGATAGGTGTCCTTCTCCCTGGAAACCTCACGGTAGGTAACCTTCAAGCCCTCCTATAGGTCGCCAAGTAGCTCTGCACTCCATTGCTCAGACATGGTTACTGTTAGAAGTACTCCTAGTACGTCTCCTCGCAGGGTTAAGTACAACATAGGAGCCTTTGTCTCTAACGACTAACTATGGACCATAGCCGCCGTCACAAAGAGTGCCTAGAAGTCCTCCCAGAGTATCTTCCTGTCGAAGACCGCAATCACGTTGTGCGTCGGGATTGTCGGAACAGCAGCAGGATGACAGGCGTCCTCATCCCTGGATACGTTAACATTGTACCCGGTATCCGGTATTGTACCCGGTTTCCGTGAGGGTGGGTAACCTTCAAGGCCTCCTATGAGTCGTCAATTGGCTGAGCTAATCGGATCTCTAAAGCTGCTTCTACTCTTAAATTAAAACAACTTTACTCTCTTATTAATTTCGAATAGAATCTACTTTTTCCTAAAACTCTATAGCAACTAATCTATCTTCTAGAGCATAGTTTTTTCTGTTAATTTGTTTTCCAAAGGGTCTAACAATTCTTTTTTTTTTTTGGCAATAGAATTCTCCCTTATTTTCTCAAACACTAATCTTATTTTCTAGCACAGTAGTTTTTAGCAAACTTATTTTCTAGGACAGAAGATCTTTTGACAACCTCTTATTTATTCTAAAGCAATGAAACGTTCAGATAATTTATTTTCAAAATTACATAATTTTAAATAAATCCTCGCCCGCGTCAATAAGATCTTGCAAGTGTTGTTGGAGCATTGATTTCAATCCAGAAATATCTAGATCGCGCTCCTCGAACTCTCTTTTAAAACCCGCTACTTTGAGATCCTTAAGCCTTATTCAACATATCCTTCAGATTTTATTTAACATAAACCATAGCACTCAAAAGTTTAATTTAAAAAAAATGATCCCACCAATGTATGTAACCACTCAAAACCTTACTAGTTCAATTGCATTTTATTCATGTCTTTCCATTTGCAAATGAACTAGGCAATTTCAAAACAGTTACTGTACACCCCTCTTTATTTAATAAGGTTATGAAGTTACATATGATCCGACTGAATATGTTTGAATGAGGGAAAGGCTGAGGGCTCTGTCAATCTGCACAAGGGCCCGTGACCGCCTGTTTGCGGTCAGGACTAATGTCTTCCGGTTAACCTGTGTGCTGTGGCAAGCCACAACCCTAGTGCTACAATTGGAGGACTGACTCTATCACAGTGCACCTCGCTCCTTAGAGCATGTAGTCTCCAGAGAGAGTCAGCCCAGGAACATGTCTTACAATTAATATTAGTATAAATAAGAGTATATTACTATATTTGAGACAAGTCAATACAAAATACATCTTCAAATGAATCTGACTTAGCTTTAAAAGCACAGACCTCATTTAATTCATTTACACACATTATTTCCTTGAAATACTTATCATTTACAGATATTAAACAATCAAAACTAAATTTCATATCACTGGCCGTATACTTCTTTTTTTTATTGTGTTAGACCACTGTTATAAAGAATCGTTAATGTTACTTGGCCACCTGTTGACCCGTACAAAAATGATCAGGATTGAGGCAAGGGTATAAAATATATACATTATCCATGATTCTAAATGGATTAAAGGGTGAATAACACTTAATGATAAAATAAATAAATTATGCTAAAGAATAGTTGAATTGGATATTATTTATTGGTTTGAGGAGACTCAAGACATCATCTGATTTCTTCCAGGAAATTGGTTATCTTACTCTTTTTTGGAGAATTAAGATTAAAAATTTGGTACATGATTTTTGGTAATAAAATGTTAAACTTATAACAAATATTCACTCTTCTCATGTTTGAAGGGGATCTCTGAGTGAGATTGTCAGGTTTCAAGCCTCTCTTGTCTTAATTGTTTCCATATATTATGGAATTGGTATAAACATTTTTTACTTCGGGGCCTTGAATTATAACTACTAGAAATGAGTATATATTGGCTATGAAAATCTTTCTCATTCGTTCTCTTATGAGCATAAGCAACCAGTATTCGATGTTTTTTGGGGGGGTTAGGTCAAGGTAGATCCAAAAAAATACAATTGAAAAAAATGTGAATTTTTTAAATTATCTGCCAACGTTTCGGCTTTCATTTAAGTCATATTCAGGGCTATTTAAATACAATGTCATAATAATAATAAAAAAAATAATAATAAAAAAATAAATTATTCACAATATTACTATACAGAAGTGCCTAGATATCAAAAGTAAGAAGTAGTAAACTATGTAGGAAAATTTCAAAATACAAAAAAACAAACAACCAAAAAAATATAATTAACCACAGCTACCTACCTGAAGGTGAGAGGGGACGTTGTGTCAACTAGATCCCACAAGATAAAAAAAAACTAAAATCCATTTACACCATTCTTAAAGACCCCGCCCCCTTTTCTAACACAACCAATATTGTTTGTAAAATTCCTTGTTCCACTCCTAATTGCAATGGTTCTTACACCAATGTAAAAAAAAAAATGGCAAACTTTTTAGTTTGCAGGTTTTTAGGTTTTAGGTTTTTACCTTATTTCCCGTAGAATTAACAATCATAAAAATTACATAAAGAAGAAACTAATAAAAACTGCCCTCACAAAACACTCCTTTAATGAAAAACACATATTTTACTTCGAGAACATTACCATCTTTCCACTTAACCCTTTGACCACAAACGCCTTTTGTCCGAAACCGTTCACAATTACAACACAATCCAGTTAACGACAGAACTGACATAGAACAAATTTCTTCAACTTATTCAAACATTTTGAAAAACCAATAGCCCTCCCTCAAAATAATTCTTTCAAACATTTATCCTTGTTCCAAAAATTACTTATCCGCAACAATGTCCTTCCTTTTTTATTTGTAATACCCCCTTTGAAGCAGGCTGTTCTTCCTATGTACTTACCACCTCTTACCCCCCACTCTTCAACTACATACGTTGTCCATCTCAAAACATTTCTTACAAGTTTCAAACCTTACCTCTCAGTCATAAAAATGGGATCCCCTCTCGCCTTCATGGTAGGTAGGTGTGGTTAATTATATTTTTTTTGTAGTAAGTTTTTGTATTTTGATTTTTTCTACATATTCACTATATTCATACTTTTGATATCACATTAAATTTAGTTATGGCAATTATATATAATAAATCATTTAATTTTGTTTTGTTTTTATTTATATATTTGTTTTATATTCTTATGGCATTGTATTTCAACAGTCCTGAAGATGGCTTACAATGTAAGCCGAAACGTTGGCAGATAATTTAAAAAATACACATTTTTAAAATTTGATTTTTTTGGATCTACCTTAACCACACCCCAACATAAAAATATAATAATATCTACAGTCAAAAAAATTCTCCATATATGCATCCAGTTTGTCTCCTGCTTTTGAAATCTAGCAAGTCTCTCCATTTCTCGGGCAAATTCTAGGACCATCTATTAATATTCCTTTTTGAATAAATGAGTAGCTAACTTTCTATTATATGAAATGGTATCTCGTCATTTATTACGAATAAACTTAAATGTTAAGTTCATGTAATTACTACTTCTAATGATTTAATATCAACAGAGATAATTATAAAATTTGTGATAACCGGTATGCTTGGTATGTGCTAAGACATTAAAAAAAAGAAACATTTAAAAAATGAAATAGCGGAACACAATCAATAACTTCATTAATCATGGTTGGGCATAATGGAGGTCATAGCTGGACTAATACATGAAAAAACGGCAGCTGTTTCAAAAGGGAATTTCAGCAGTCCCTTAACTGATTAGTCTGGAAAATTTAATTCAGATATTAGGACGAAGGCAAAAGTAACGGAGCCAAATTACTGATCACGGGTCACAGAGCCTTTTCTGGAGCATCAACAAAAGACCAGCTTCTAAAGCCCGACATCAAAGGACTGGGACAAGCCATCAAGGTAAAAGTAAGGCGTCAACGCTGAGAAGTTATAGCACTCAAGAGAAAACATTCCCAATTTTCTTTATTTTCAAAAAGAAAACTAAGCTTGACTAGACTGTTTGGAAGCCACCAAACAACCAATCATTCCCAATAAATAAATACAAATAAAGTTATAAATGGGCAACAAAGCGAATTGTTTGTTACTTTAAATTTTCATTCAGATGATCTTTATCTTAGAGTTGAAAAAAATCAAAGTTTACCATTAATCTTTTTGCTACAGTCTCCTGATCTATAGTAACATTACTTACTTTCTATTGAAAGTTTTTGTTTACAGAAATATCCCTCTTCATACTGACCAGTTTGGCTCTAGTCTATAAATGTTTGTATAATTTTTACTCCTGCCACCTAATGTATTAAGCTCTACAAAATTTATGGCTGTCCGAGCTAAAGGAATATTTTATTTCAGTGTCTAATATCAGCAACCCATTTATGGAAGGCTTATAACAGAATCTTGATGAATAACATATTTTTTTTAGCATTCTAATTATTTATTTCCTTCGTTTAAATGAGATGAGTTGCTGAAATTTTGTATTTATTCAATATTTAACTAGAGATGTACATAAATAGGTAAAAGTGTGACGTAATTGATCTTAGGATTAGGAGAGATAAGAGATAGTAAAGTTAGAGCGACTAAGAGTGACTCTGAAGTGACAGGAAGGAAAGATCAGGGAATGTCTAAGTCTCCTCAGATATATTTTTAATAACCTCCCTTAATAAGCCTTATCCTACAAATTTTATAGTGCACAGAATTTAATTTTTTACTTATCAAGATCAATAAAAGTGTATTGATACCAATTATAAGAAATATATTAAATTATTAATTTTGCTCTTCCCCTAATTATCCTTATCTCAACTTTTCAAGTCTAAATACTGAATTTAGTTTTTAAATCTTAAAAATCAGGCGGCACATTCAACCTTTTTGTAAAAACTATACATTTAAAAATGCAATAAAATTACGTTTTAAACGTATTACAATTCACACATGGTTTCGTAACAATAAAACTAACAAAGAACTGTGCCTATCTTAATTCATTTGCCTTTGAACGCTCCATTTACTTCGACCGTATTTAAACGCTTACGAACTCCCTCAAGGATTTGCAAAATGATGCTTCATTATCTTTTTTAGTTTAGTTATTTTATAATTTTCAAATGTTAGATCGAGTTAAGATGTGTGTGTACATGTACCCTCTCATACAATCGCAGTTTTTAAAATAATGAGATCAAATTCGTTAAGTTTGGAAACTGTTGAATGAGTTCGTTAAGTACTGAAAACCACCGAGTTTTTTTAATGTATTGCGAGAGACATGTGTCTAACGAAATAAGAGTAAACTGCAATTTTGAAACAAGTATATTCTATAGTATTTTCAACGAATACGCGGACTTAGAAAGATATTTATTAAAGTAATTTTCAGTTTGGTGTGGAACCTCTTTCTTTTTAAAAAAATGAGGCATATAAAAGACGATTTCTGTGTTTAAAAATTGTATAGCAATCCCTCGATTGTATACATTTTTAGTTGTAGTTGGAT
The DNA here is from genome assembly GCA_000696205.2 of Oncopeltus fasciatus. Taxonomy (NCBI): domain Eukaryota; kingdom Metazoa; phylum Arthropoda; class Insecta; order Hemiptera; family Lygaeidae; genus Oncopeltus; species Oncopeltus fasciatus. The sequence goes on from KZ807046.1 coordinate 598,311, forward strand.
AAGTGACAGAAGGGTTCAAAAGAAAACATAAATTTATAATTGTATTAATTCTTTGTTATTAAAGTAACGAATTAGGTATTATGTGTAGAATGTAATTAGGTATTACAGAATGTGAGCCTGATGGCTAATCAGAATAATAATGCAGCCCCATTTATTAGTACAATTTATTTTTTTTTTATGAAAATTTAATTATTTATTGGTAATTTATTCATTTATTAAAAAAACTTATT
>KZ807046.1:598758-618797 GCA_000696205.2 Oncopeltus fasciatus
TTAAATTAATTATAAAATTTAATTTATTCATAGAATATTTTTTGTCTTTTTTGTTGCTGTGATAATTTTTAATAATGATTTTGTCTATGATATAATTTTTTTTTAGTGCCTAATGATGTTGCATCCGGAACTGGTTGCCAATAAAGTAAATTATAACAGGAAAGACAAGCTCTTATATTATCCCTAATTGACCAATATTCCAGTAATCCCCAGAAACGAAAATGAAATTAAATGTTTCTTCGTGTTTCCTTTCTACCAGGCTACTTAGACAGAAATTGCATTAGTAAATGATTCCCAAGCATCCTTTTTAGCCTTTCATGCACTATTATAAATGTTTATATATAACATTATTAAATGTATATTCATATAATATTATTAAATGTATTTGAGTTTTTAAGGACATTTTTCTTCTTACAGTTTAACAAGTTCTCCATTCAACTCTTGCTCAAGTCTAAATCAGGCACAAAAAATTTTTTCAGACCTTTTAAACTTAACTTATTAGTCAATAATGCTGATTAAACTTCTTTCCCTACTATCTTCGTGATAATAGAATCCATGCTGATAAAGGGGGTGGTGGGGTCTCAGTGGGGTGAGGATTAATCCTGTAGGGGAATGTTGTCGACCAATATAGTACCAGCTCAGATCTACTGGAAGGCAAGGGCAAGCCTACTGTTGAGGGAGGGTGGTGGGGTCTCAGTTGGGTGAGGATCCATCCTGAAGGGGAATGTTGTAGGCCAATATAGTACCAGCTCAGATCTACTGGAAGGCAAGACCAAGCCTACTGCTGAGGGAGGGTGGTGGGATTTCAGCGGGGTGAGGATCCATCCTGAAGGGGAATGTTGTCGGCCAATATAGTACCAGCTCAGATCTACTGGAAGGCAAAACCAAGCCTACTGCTGAGGGAGGGTGGTGGGATTTCAGCGGGGTGAGGATCCATCCTGTAGGGGAATGTTGTCGACCAATATAGTACCAGCTCAGATCTACTGGAAGGCAAGGGCAAGCCTACTGCTGAGGGAGGGTGGTGGGGTCTCAGTTGGGTGAGGATCCATCCTGAAGGGGAATGTTGTCGGCCAATATAGTACCAGCTCAGATCTACTGGAAGGCAAGGGCAAGCCTACTGTTGAGGGAGGGTGGTGGGGTCTCAGTTGGGTGAGGATCCATCCTGTAGGGGAATGTTGTCGGCCAATATAGTACCAGCTCAGATCTACTGGAAGGCAAAACCAAGCCTACTGCTGAGGGAGGGTGGTGGGATTTCAGCGGGGTGAGGATCCATCCTGAAGGGGAATGTTGTCGACCAATATAGTACCAGCTCAGATCTACTGGAAGGCAAGACCAAGCCTACTGCTGAGGGAGGGTGGTGGGATTTCAGCGGGGTGAGGATCCATCCTGTAGGGGAATGTTGTCGACCAATATAGTACCAGCTCAGATCTACAGGAAGGCAAGGGCAAGCCTACTGCTGAAGTAAGGGTTATTGCAGTGGGAGCAATAGGGATCGCATTCCTCATAAAAAATAAATCTTCAATCTTTATGCTTGAGTGCATTAATGTCGTCACAAATAGTGTATGTCGCTCGTGTATGTAACTACTGAATTTTATCTGATTTTACCATTACTTTCTTGGGAGGCTGATATCCGTTTACTAAAAATATGCTATGAATAGAATCGAAAGTTTCATTTTAATTACCAATAATTTCTATACTGGATAATTTTGGTAAAAAAAGTTATTGATATTTCAGTCTTCAATGGATTAGTAAAGCAAAACTGCCGCGTTCGTCAGCTGAACTACTGTTGCACTATTGCGTCCATTTATTATAACGACTGATTATTAACTGAATTAATTTAAACTAATCAATGTTATTAACCAAAGTTCTTCTCTAACGGCAAAGCTTAGGGAATTATTTACATCTAAACCGTTTTTAACTTGTATGATGTTCGGTATTGAAAAGTCATGTAATTAGTACTTATTCTAATTCACCTGATAATATTATTAATTTAATTCGCCAAAAATAATTCGCCAACAAATGACTTTATATAATGTATTACGTTAGGTATTAGCAACAATTATCTAATTCGCATACTAGTTGGTCAAACAAATGGCATTAAACAAGTTTAGCCATGGGTTAAGAAGCTGACAGAGTTCGTTTAGTTTTCATAAAATAAGAAGTAATGAGGTAATTTATGGTTTTACAATTTGGTCTTTCTTAAATAAAATTATTTGTCACTATTAACCAAGCCCTAATTAACGCGAAAAAATCCTTAAATATCTAATTTGATTTCTTTGTTTTAAAGTAATATACAAATGAACGCTTAATAGCATATATTATTAAGATGCACTTTGTGAGCTGATTTGTCACAAATTTGTTATGACCCAACCTTTACAAATATCCTCTTTTTCCTCAGTTCAGGTACGCAACTTCGATCAACACATTTTACTAATAACGATATGGTGTGATTACACTTTTATGGAAATATATAGGTTTTTAAAGACTTTGAATATTTATTGAAAAAATTTCATAGATTTAGTAGGTAGGATTGATTAAACGCTCGTGGTAATAAATAACGGTTTCGGTCCATATCTTTCAAAGCTATCATACGGGATTACTGTATTCCATGCAGCAACTCATGTAACATGGCTATTCACCAGCACAAGGTCTGCAAAGAGAAAATTTGAGTACCCAGCTCACATGAACATATAGAGCTCCATTTATCACTATTACCAGTGAATATGACAACGATAATTTACTTTAACTATATTATCAAGTAATTATAGAATCAACTATAATCTAAAATAGATTATCTAAAAAAATGATCTTAAATCTAAAATAATACATAAAGATTTTAGTTGTGGTATTTAATCCCACGTTAAATTTTATACAAGAAATGGAAAGGATTTAGAATTTAAAAAATCTCGCTACCTAAGCCGGGACTCGAACCCGGGTCTCCTGCTCTCCGGGAAAGTATGCTGGTCATTGCACCACCGAGGCTAGCTAGATAATCTCTTCTACTTAACTTCTTCGAGCATAAGACGATATATTCGTCTTATTTGGGGGTTTAGACTCGGAGTAAAATGTGGGGTAGTAGAAGAGATTATCTAACTAGCCTCGTTAGTGCAGTGGCCAGCATACTTGCCCGGAATGCAAGAGACCGAGTTCGAGTTCTTGCTGAGGTACCAAGATTTTTTAAATTCTAAATCCTTTCCATTTCTTGTATAGTAACATTTAAAATGATGTTTATTGTCCTGAGAAATAGTACCGATGACTCCCGGCCATTAAACACCTCGTTTGTGTAGCTCTCTTCTATCGAATTATTTATGTAAGTTGTTGGAACTGTTGTCCACTGATAATTGACAGACATCGAGAACTAAGTGCATTTGACAAATATGTGATGCTTGAACGTGATCATAAGTTTCTTATGGTCATAAAAGCCTGCTGTGACTACTCTCCATGGTGCGTCATATGTGGAGGCGCTCACATCAGTAAGAACTGCCCAACATCCCAGCTACATGTGCACTGAGTAAAAAAAATCACCCCGCCAACTACAAGGGCTGTCAGGTGTACTAGGAGCGGAAACAGTGCACCCTGCCTTCTCGTCAAGTACAGACTGCAACTCAAGTCCAGAAAGTATTGCCTCGGCTTTCTAGAGTTGTCGAGCCAGGATTCTCCTACGCTCGAATGACGCAATCAACCCAGCAAAAACCCCGACAAGACGAGCCACAACCACAATCTCATCCCCCACCCAGGAGGGAGCGACCCACTATCCCCAACGTCCAGACTCCGCTCTCAACAAAGGATCTGCACTTCTTATTTCACTCCTTCTTCTTCTCACAACTTAATTCCCTCATCACACCACTCATATCCCTTCTGACCAACCTGGTCACAAAAATGACCCTTCCGACTCCCTCACCATAATTCCCTAACCCAAGGTTTCCTTTTCTATCCTCTTATGAAATGCATACGGAATTCGGACTTAAACTATTACTCGATATTTTGTTATCGAGGATATAGGATATTCCTATATGTAGACGTAGTATTACTGACATAAACACGACTAACTAAACGAAATAATCTAAAAATTACTGGCTACCACACTCATGGGACAGACCATCCTGATGGGCGAGCTTATGGTGGAACTGCACTTCTTAGAAATCCTATACCCATCTTATTTTACCCTCCACTACCTGAATATGATTTATTCACAAGTCAAATTCTCCGTAATCTTCTCAAGAAGGCAATTATATTCCTTACCAAGATCTATAATTTCATATTCAGAACTACACACTTCCCACTCCTCTGGAAATATTCCGACATAATACTATTTCCCAAACCTGGAAAACCACTACATAATCATTCATCCTATCATCCTTCACCACGATTTTGATATCCCTTAGGTTCGGAATTACATTTCTTCCCGCTTCAGCGTTTTTCACAGTAAACAATGTGATCCCGCGACCTCCTGGGGACAATTTGAGAGTTGTGTCATTGATCACCTTCTCTCCTCATGTGATTGTCATTCAATGTCATTTTTACTACTCATAGTAATCAAATTACAAAATTTTTTTGTTTTTAACAGAAAGTAATAAGTAAGTAGAGGTTTAAAAAATCATAGAAATATCAATAATATGATCGTTATCTCTTATTTATTATTAAATTGCATTTTACTTTTAAATGTTTACCTTTACTTTTAAAGTTGTAGAAATTTGCGCTGAGGTAGCTCATGGAATCGGCTTGGGTGTCGCAATCATGGCGCTGCGGGTTCAAATCCAGCCATAAACATTTTTTATTCGAAAAATATAAGCTTATGTTGAGCAATGTATGTTTAAAAGGGGATGCAAAACCTGTAAATAACCCATACCCTCCATTACCCTAAGTGGTTGAAAGGGAGGCTAACAGTTCCAAAAAAACAAAAAGTTATGTAAAGTTTTGCATCTCCCCCTTAATCTTTTAGAAGCATTCATTAATGCAAAAAATCCTGTTAACACCTCTCCATTATTTAAAAAGGAATATTATTACATAGTCCCAGAATTTTTCCGAGAAATGGACGTGTTAGATTTCAAAAGCTGGGGACTGGTTGCTTGACTATAAAAGAGAACGAATGAGAAAGATTTTTATAGCCAATATATACTCATTTATAGATGTTAAAATTCAAGGTCCCGAGGTAAAAAAAATGTTGAAACCAATTCCATAAAATATGGGAACATAACATTTAATTATGACAAGAGAGGCTTGAAACCTGACAATCTCACACGGAGATCTCATCAAATATGAGAAGAGTGAAAATTTGTTGGAATTTTATCTCTTTTAACCAAAATTATCTGGTCCACAAACGTGCCAAATTTTTAATCTTAATTCAAAGTGTGTGTTAAGAATTCTCCAAGGAGGACTAAAATAACCAATAGTTTCCTTAAAGAAGTCTAATGATGTCTTTGGTCTAACGAATTCAGCTATTCTTAAGCATACTTTTTTTTTTCATTTTCATGAAGTGCTATTCACCCTTTCAACCACTTATCCATGACGGATATAGTTTTTGTACGGGTCAACAGGAAGCCAAGTAACTTTAATGTTCTTTTAAAAACAATTATGAGATGTACTTTTCGTCTTATATATTATTATTATTANGTTTATTATTATTATTATTATTATATATTACAAGTAAATTAAAAAACTTAGTGAGTTTTGTTAGTATAAATTAGAAATTTTTTGTAATAAATTGCATTGAGTATGTTTACATTTTCATTTTTCATCTAAGAGTATTATAAAATTAGTTTATTATTCGCTTTGTTTTGGAAATATCTTTTGATATTAGTTAATTAACTAAACAACTAAGCTGAGTTTATATTTTATTACAATCTTTTATTCCATGAATAATTATCATTTTAGGCTTTTTACATAGTATTTTTTTAGGAACTAGGTATGAGTAAAAAACATACATAGTTCTGTTAAAAACTTAAAGCCAAACCTGTCATATAATCAATATTTGTGCAGCCATACCAGCTACGTGTTTTAACAATTAGTACTTAGAAGAATATATTTTTTTCGGATTGTTATCATTGGCCCACAGAAGTTTAATTAACTTAAAGTCTGAAGCTAAAGTTATGAAGGAACATTTTACCTATATTTTAAACAAAACTTCAAAGGGCACATATGGAAATATTTTAATATATATTCTATTACTCATACAACTACCAAACTTGACGAACTCGTAAAACGAAAATAGATCGTACAATGAAATGTTTTTGATGGCACAAAAGAATAGCTATCCATTCCACACGTTTTTCACACCTGAGGGAAGAACCGAATTTCTGCTGTTATTCGCGTAAATTGATATTATTTCTTACCTATCCAGGGGTGCCAAACATTTAAAGACTCTATAAATGCCAAGAAAATGTATGTTGAAAGTAAAAAAAAACAAAAACGCCAACACGAATCTAAATATACTTTTATACTTCCGTCTGGTAGGATGTGAAATCCTCTCTCAAACGTGCAGAGGCCCCATTGCCTGTGATCGTTTACTCATAAAACAGCCTGTCTCACAGTCGCTACAGACATAGCAACCGTTCATATTCCAAGAACCTCTTTCTTCTCGCCACTCCAGCACAACCTCTCGTATACTTTCTGTGAGTAAGATAGCACTGCCTCTGGTAGCTCGTCCCTACCATCAGACTACCCATCATGTCCAAGAAAGCAAGCCATTCATGGTATGTGGGAGCTTCTGAAGGCTCCTTCAGACTTTTAGCTAATGATTTATCAATATGTCGTGTAATGATCTCTTACTGCCACTACTTTCTTTCTTTGCAAAATTTATACCAATATATCAAAAAAAGCTATAGTCGTAAATAATTTTTGATTTAAACTTTTCAGTTAAACACGTCTAGTTGATATCAGAGCATATCTGATTGAGGACTAGGATCAGACACCAGCGGGAAAACACACAATCTTGTCAGGTCTACACTCACACAAATTGCGCCCAACGAATCCATCGTCACGTTTCGAGGATTCGGTAATCGCTCGACTCACAAACCGTTCGCAGAATAATACTTTCTGGGAAACTTATTTGCCAATTGTCAAAACCCCATCCATCTAAATCCCCCATATAAATAACTTATTACTTGTCATTAAGAGATTAAACGCCTTCCCTGAAAGTAGACCTGGGCTTTTAACCCCATTACAGCAACGATGCACCAAGAAATGCCGTAAAAAGATGTAGAAAAATTACTCTTTCAAAGGATCATTCCTGTTATTCATATCTTGGCTATCATTTCACTCTAGGCTATAATTTTATCTTCCATACTGAACATTCTAGACACAGTTACATAGAATGGTGTACCACCTAGTCCAGGCCTTCGAGGACAACCACGACGCTTAACTTGATCGTGCTCGCTTACATTTTTCGGATTGGAGATGTACAGCTATCTCCTCTGCCCGTGAGCTCTGAATTCATTATTCTTTACAATCTGACGAAAGATATTTCATGAACATTTGACATTTTGGAAGCGATCTTCCAAAAGAATTACGTAATAATACTTCATAAGTGAAAAAGGGCAAATATTTATGACGTATTAGTGTAAAGGTAAAGGTAAACCTTTAATAATTATGATATCATTTTCATAGAAGCGTCAGGAATAATTAGAAAAATATGAAAATCCCAGACTGACCCAGTAAAATACCTTAGAATAACCCTTGTCTTGGAAACCTCTCACTATCCTGGAACTCTTAATTTTAAATAACTCCTAATTTTTTCACATTTGTTCCAAAATTCGAAGTAAAATAATTGCTAACGAAGATCCGGTTGAAGATGAGTTATCGCTGGCCGAAGTCTACTTTCAATCCACATTTTCCCTTAACAACGGGAAATACTACAAGAAGATGAAAGAGGCAGATGCGAGGACGCTTAAACCCGCGGCGGTTCTGGGCATGGAATGTTTCGAAAGGACGACACCATAGACAGCAGGACTGGAACGTACTCATTGGTACAGATACGTGGACAATATTTTCACCATTTAGCGACATGGTCGTGGCCGACTGGACACATTCCTGACCCACCTGAACAGTATAGATCAGAACATTTAATTCAGAATGGAATTAGAAGAGAATGGCTCAATCCTGTTCTTGGATGTTCTCGGAACACAAGACAGACGAGAAGACAGATAGGTACACGACTCAAGGAACATATTTCTTGCGTTAAGAAACTGAAAACTGAGATATCGGCCTTAGCTGAACATTTCCTTAACACTAATCACAAAATTGCCCTCGAAGATAGACAACTACCAAAACAGGACGAGTATGCTCCCCTCCCTGTAAAAAGGGATGATGTGGGGGACTTATAGCCTGTAAACGTAACAAATATCATATAGGCGTCCTCACTACATTGACCTGATCTCTTACATGCCAAGAAGTATAGTTTTGAAGGCATGTGGTCTGGTCACCGTACAATGGTGAGCAATTCTTTAGGTGGGTTCTCAATGTCCCGTTTGTATAGAACGCCATTAGCAGTGCATCGCTTTCTCATTGTCGCTATAGTCCAAAGACAAATCAGTACTTGAGATTTAACAATACCTGGATAGATTTGTAGAAAATAAAAGTCATGCATATTTATATATTTGTTTTTAAATATTTCAAATTTTTCTTATAGTAGTAGAATAAGGTTTTAACATAAATAAATAAAATATTTGTTAACTAATGTTACCTCATCCAACGTTGGCTTTCGTGTCACTTTGAGGCTGAACCTTTTGGTCCATTGATGTCGTGGTAGGACTGGGCTCTCCATATTCAGTCGCCCTCCATCGCTCTAAAACATAATTGTTAAAATGTTACTTTGATGAATTTCAAAATGACGTATTTGTTTTTGATGAAAGGTAATTTTCACATAATTTATAATATTATTACTTGTTTCACAAATAAATAGTTGAAAAAACTAAACAATTTTGGAATAAATGGTGGTCTAGGTACTAGTCTCAGCTAACGGTTCCAGGTTTAATGCTCACTGTGCACTGTTGATTTTACTTCTTTCTGTGATTCTGTTTTTATTGATTTAGAGGTTTACTGGTGTGCTCCTAGGGATGATCTAGCCCTAATTGAAAACCATTCTTCATTGAATGGAAAGAAAAACAGGCAACCAGAATGGTAATGCTGACCATATGCCTTCTCTAGTGTGCTGGAGGGTTGAGAATAAATAAATCCTTATTACGTATTTCCCCCCTGGGTCTGTTTCAGCACTTTTTTTTTCAACTTTTATTATTATGTCATGAATTAAAAATTACTAAATATAATATACTATATCAATAAATAAATTAGTTGATGATATTATGTATCGCCACAAATTCAGCTTACTGAAGTAAATTAAAGTTAATCGTGGATCCTGAATAAAAAATACTCTTCTACGACAGTGGTTGAAATATAACCGTCAGAAAAGTGGCTCTACTGGATATTATACTGGTCTGTTATGAAACGTGGAAAACAGTTGAAAGAACACATGAAAAAAAATTGCAGCTCTGTAATTGCATAATAAAATTTGAATTACGAAATTCCAGGTTAAATTTGATGCACCACTTCTCGGCCGTTTCGGAAAGTGGAACCCCATTCATGAACTCGGGTCATCCCCGAACTACTCGAGTAATTTTCGATAAATTTCCTCGGATTTTTAATTACCTTTGTCCAAAAGGGAAAAATGATTACATCCTTTTCACTCATAGCCATTATTACAATAAAAAGTGAGGATATGCGCTTTCAACTGTTTTCCACGTTTCATAACAGAGTAGTATAATATCAAGTGCAGCCACTTTTTTCACAATGAATTTTTCGTGTGTCTATTCAAAACTTCCCGGTTTCATTTAAACAACCCTCATATATTATAAAGAAGGTTCGAGTTCCTTAAGATATACACAGTGACATCATATGTCAGAAATATGTTACTCCAATATACAATATCGAATAAATTTAAGATAAAAATACGGTTAAAAAGTTATACGATAAGTTAATATAGGTAAAGCACAATATAAACTCCAGTAACAAATAAACGCCATGTTAAATCACAATTACCAATGTAAAGCATTAGTTAGGTGTTTTTAGATATATAATTCTCAACTTTCCTGTTTAAATTAATCTCCTCTCACTTCTACTAAGATTTCTGTACTATTTAATATTGCAATAAAATATCAAGCGTGATACTACAAGCCACAAAATTAATCAACGTACAATTAATTATCTCCCGTTTCATTACGAAACAAACTCCCTTTGAAATACAATTTTAAACACCTGGAAGTGAGAATGATTGACTTTACAGAGAAAATATATTCCAATTAAATAAATTAATTACATTTATTCTGACTCATTTTGAAGAGGCTAAAATTTTTACAACTATTAACTTCGTTATTAAAAATATTGGTTTGTTTTATTTTTGTTTGTTTTTTGCAGGGTTCAAAATAATGTAAGAGACCTTTATAATGAATTAGTCTTAATTTATGAGTTGGAGTAAGTAATTTTACAATACGATTTTCTGACAAATCTTTGTTAATCATGCTTGTTTCTTTTTAATATAAACATTTATTTAAAATTTAGATAAAGTAGGAAATATAATATCACAGACTTATTTTATTAATACGTACTTTGAAATACACGAAAATATATGTTTCAAAATATATAAAAAGGTACTAACCGTTTTTTATTTGGAACCGAAGATAATATAAGACATTATTTTATCGTTTTTTGCCATAATATTATCTCAAAGCAGAAAAAAAATAACTTTAGGCGTACCATGTTTTTATAATTTAAAATAATGAAAAATACCTTTATTTATTAACTATGTCATTTCAATTAGAGGAGAGGCAGTGAAGTATAGTTAACTAAACTCAAAGTATAGTAACCAAACTCAAAGTAGACTAAATGAAAAGGCATTCTCACAAAATAATCAAGTTAGAAATGTATTATGGTTCTTATATCTAGACGTGCACAGTGTGATTCCCTGCTGCTTGATCATGTTTATTTTAATATTAATATTAATGTAAGACTGGTTTAATTTTATTTAGGTTTCTTGATAATGCCGTACTCATAATAAACATGTATAAAGGTTTTCTGAAGTTCCCAAACAGCATTTTAATGCTAAAAGTTCAGTCACGTAAAAATAAAAATCACAAATCCCGGAGCTCAAGAGCACCTAATATTATACATTGGTTTCCTAGCATTTAAAGTGACAATACTCGTATTTTTTTTCGAGTTTCGAAACCCTTTAGAAATTTTTCCGAAGATCTACACAAAACTTTTTCACGATTTTAAAACAAATGGGAGTTAATGGGCGGGGCAATGGGAAAAAGAAAATGATCTGTAGAATGGGAACATATCCACCCTTCCAGAAGAGTTCCATCAAGCCCTAGTGCCCTTCTTTAATGATGGAAGAAAATTAGGAATTTAAACTGTAAATATAAACGTTCTAAATTCCTTTACTGATACGAAAACTACATAAATAATACTACAAAAGTTACAGAATACTTTTGAAGACAATTAGCTTCTATTATATAGTCTTATGTTACACTGGAACACGAATATGTTCCAAATAATTTTAAAGGGATCAATAGTGTTTTACAGCTGTAAAACGCTGAATATTCAATAGAGCTGTCAAACTAAATCTCCGCCAGAGATTCTTTTGGCAAGGTAACTTACCCCCAAAAAACAATGTAGCTATCACAGTGTTGTTCGCGTCTCTCTGTAATACTTAAAAACTAGGTTAGTAGTTCCTCCATCAAATTCAGGGAAAGACTTACAAAACCCTGATTCTAATCACCATTACATTGGCAAGTTGTTTTGGAAAGTCCTAATAATTGGTCAATTTCTGATTGAAAAATATTCTGAAACTAAAGAGGTCCTGCTCTTTATCCGTCAGGCAGCTTTTAGAAGAGGATATTTCATTCTGGCCAACTTGCTACGATAAAATACACATTCAAAGATCATTTCTTGACAGGCGACAGAACGTTACATATTCTAATGCTATAAATATTATTAAAAAATCTACATAAAGTAAGGGCTTAAGTTTCATTTAATACAAAAACATCAGGTCTCTATTTTTGTACGTCGTTAAAAGTCACCAAAATAATATTTAGTAGAATCTACATGTACATGGTACAATGAGCAAGAAAGTAGGAAGAAGACCACGCATGCGCCAAACATGTGAAAGCCAAGTCATTTTCTTCTAAATAATGCAACATTTTACCGCGCAATTCAGAATCAGTGCACTGAAAGACGACGGCAGGCGGTAAATGAACTACGAGTAAATAGATTGTTGAGGTTAGAGTTAACACCCAGTTTAGTAGAAGCTTTGAATAGACATAAAAAAATCCTTCTTTGTATTGATTTGAGTAATGTGCAACTTTGATGATAAATCTTACTAACACCACTGTACTGTAAAAAAAAAGTCATACGCTATGAAAAAAAAAGGCCTCTCAGAGTCTAAAAAGACTTACACAAATGTATCACACTGTATTACTAAAGTCTAAAAATGATATATATATTTCAAAAAACGTTTGAACATTCTCATATGGCTTAATATATTTCTTCATGAGTTACTTATAACGTGTTAAATAAAGATTTCATACAATGCAATAGCAAATGAACCTACAGCGTATTTTAAAAGAAATATAACGAAGTTAGTTTGATATGCGTAATATATTTGATCCTTCTTTGCTGATTATCTCCTTGTATTATTTATATATATATATGTGTGTGTATATAAATAGTATATTTGATGTTTCTTCAATAACTATCACTTCGTATTATTTATTATTATTTATAACGAAATGTGATTTATTTATGAACAGAAAGTTGAAAAAAAAGCAATAAAAAAACATAAAATACAAGCCTCAAGAAAATTATTAGTCTAGTATTTATAGCAATAAAACTTTCAATTTTTAATGTAAATAACTTAAAGCTGGTGTTAAAGTCATCGACTCTGTAATGAACTTACTGAAAGAGAGCAGGCTATTAAATTTAATCTAGATTCATTTCCAGTATGCTTCTTTTCCAATCGTTCTCTCTAGATTTGTTTGTTTTGTAACTATCGCAGTTTCCCACATCCACATAACAACTATTCGCATTAACAATACATTATACCTCACCATGACCTATTGTCGAGAAGTTCTTCTTAAAAATGTTTCTGGCGTTAATGAACAAAGGTAAAAAGGGAAAAAAAAAAAACCCAGCCCAGGTGGAGCTAAATTCAATCCTCAATGAAAATAAGTGCAGCAGTTAAAAAACAAACAAAAAAACAACAAAAAAACTAAATATAAATCTTTTAAAACTTATGTTCTTCTGACAAATTGCAACTATTTATTTTTAATTGTTAAATTAATTTATTTAAACTATTTCTAGTATTGGTCAAGAAGTAGAATAATATAATGAAAAAACATTAAACGCAAAATATATAATGGAATACATAAATGAAGAATAATGGGTTAACAGAACGATCTCCTCTTCCAATATTTCCAATACGTAGGTAACTATATTAATGGATTTTTCAAAACATATGGTATTTTAATGAATTAAAGAACTCTTTATAGGAATTTTTTAATTAGCAAAGAAATCGTTTTCCTTCGTCTCGACCTACGGTGCCTGTATCGTTTTGTTTTAACCAAGAAAAATCACAGGGATTTTGTAAGACTTTCTAGCTAAACTTGTCAGACATTTGCAGAAGCCCAATTAGAAAAACATATTAAGAATGCATTTTTGCTTGATCCACGGCAAACTCAATAAAATATATGATAAGTACATACTTCTGGTCAATAAGTAATGCTTTCCCCTTCATTAGTACCCAATCAAGCCATTATGTTGACAAGATCCTTTGGGTCATCACAAACAGAAGCACTACATCTAATCATTCCTCTAAACTCTATACGGTTGGCAATAATAATTGCATACATGCATTATCTATGATATGATGCAGGATACCTCAAAGCCATGGTAAAACTAGTGAGATAAAAGGTTCAGAAAACTAATATAATTATCAAAATGAGAGTTTGTTGACCGTAGATATTATTCTAAGATGATTTTAGTTGGGGTTCGGTCGAGGTAGATCCAAAAAAACACAAATAAAAAAATGTATTTTTTTAATGAAGGATTATCTGCCAACGTTTCGGCTTACATTGTAAGCCATCTTCAGGGCTGTAGAAATACAATGTCATGAGAATACAGTAATATTTGAAATTAGTATAATAGAGAATTATAATATAATGTGATATCAAGAGTATGAAAGTAGAAAACTGTGTAAGACAATTAAAAGTTTATGAAAACAATATTGAAAAAAGAACCAATTTGAAAAAAAACAAGCAAACCAACAACTAATTGACAAGAATGATATTTCAATTGTTTCTTGTCAATTAGTTGTTGGTTTGCATGTTTTTTTCAAATTGGTTCTTTTTTCAATATTGTTTTCATAAACTTTTAATTGTCTTACATAGCTTTCTACTTTCATACTCTTGATATCACATTATATTATAATTCTCTATTATACTAATTTCAAATATTACTGTATTCTCATGACATTGTATTTCTACAGCCCTGAAGATGGCTTACAATGTAAGCCGAAACGTTGGCAGATAATCCTTCATTAAAAAAATACATTTTTTTATTTGTGTTTTTTTGGATCTACCTCGACCGAACCCCAACTAAAATCATCTTAGAATAATATAATTATCATACATTTTGTAATTAATTTTAATAAATTTTTATTCTTTGGGAAGCGGAGGTATTTCTAAACAAGTACTGCAATAAAATTTATTTTTCCGCGCGATATGATCTTTATTAATTACAGCTTAGCGCTTTCAGGACACAGGAAACCATCTTCAGAGCTAAGCACATCTACTAAGAAAATTTCTGTTCTGTCTGTAGGTTCTCTTAGCTCTGATGATCGGACCATGGGTCCTGAAAGCGCTAAGCTATAATTAAGACAAGTATATTGCAAGCAAGAGAACATAAAAAGCATTCAATGTGTGAGATTGTTTACACTGCCTTTATGCTCTAGCTAAGTGGTTGATATACAATTGTATATCCATTATTAAAGTAACATTTCTATCTTCTTTAACGTGTGTTTCTCGTTAAAATGGCATATTACTCATCCTACTGTCCAATTTCAACCAAAAATTAATTTTTTCGACCACCTCCCCAAGGTACTTTCCTTAGTTGTTTTCATTAAAGCAAAGAGAACTACAGAATTGCGATAACCTTATTTTTTAATAAGAAAATTTGATTTCATGTAGTTCTCTGAATTCATATGTTAGCATAAATAAACACACTACATGCTAACATAAATAAACATAAAATGTTATTTACCGTCAAGAGAATGATTTAAACGCTAATTGTCAGAATTGCCTGTCTAGCTGTTATTTTTTATTGCTTTGATTTATTATTAATTTGTTTAAAATAAAAAAATCAATGCGAGTCACTAAAGTCCATTAATCTGAGTAACGCAATTCAAACCGATTTCGAATGTTTTGTTACAACAATGAAAATATGGCAGGCACAATTCCAAGCAAAAAAAAGTAAGGTAGCTTACACCCATTAGTTACATTCGTCAATATCCTCTTTAATATGCGCTTATAGATGAGAGAACATAAATGTTTGAAAATTATACTTTTCACGTATTATGTTCAATATACTTGGAACGACAAGTATATGACAATAACTAATTTTAATCTTCTTCTAAACTCCTCAAGCTCATAAGTAGCATTAGTGAATGTAAATAATGTTTGAAATGTTTCGTTTTACTACCAAAGTGTACAGCTCGGTTTCCTTGGGGAAAGTCAGTCACCATTCCGGGTAATGCTCACCGCCTGTCACTTGTATAACTGAAGAAAGAAGGCAGGGAAGGGGAACTCAGTTAGAGAAAAGCTAAGGGTAGGGGCGAGGGATGCGAAGGAGCTGTGCGGGGGGGTTGGTTGAAGGGGTGAGCTGCCACCCAAATGAAGGAGCTGGCTCAACAGGTCGCTGAGAGTGTCTTTCCACCCCCCTCCTCACGGGCAATATCACCCCCCAGAGGGGATTTTCCTGGATAATCTGACAATCAGGAATCCAAAACTCTTTTCACTTCTTTAATTTAATGCTTCCCTTAAGCAAAGGAATAGTATGGAAAATCAAATGTCGGTCCGAATACAGTGCTGAAGTTTTAAGGTCCCTTTAACTATTTTTTGTTAAGATGAATTTGAAAGCATTCAACTGGCCGTAATCTTTGTTGAACCACAATGGAGTTATAGAACCTTATTATAAACAGCATGTGTCGGGGTCTTTTATATTTTGGATATACAGAATGACGTCAGAAGGGCTTAACACTGCCTTCTGAGTAGTTCTTTGATCATTTTTCCCTACCCTTGAGAATTTTATACTTAAACCCGTGTACTAGTAGAGAGCTTGTTGGGATTCAGTTTAGATTGATCCGAAAAATACTATTTAAAAAAATGTCATTTTGACTAACCTCAACTAACGGTCAAGAACTCTTCATTTGAACTTAAGTCCATATAGTTTTTTAGAACCACAAATTACTATACTAAAATAAAAAATCCGCGTGATCCACAAAATAGTGACGCAATGAAAATTGCACTAAACTAATTATTGACCCCTAACTAAACAATATATTTTTCATTCGCACAGGACCTTGTGTGCAAAATTTCATTTGTAATAATTTCACTTAATAAACCATAAAACTACACTGCCGCTCATAATTGTTCAATTTCGCTGTGTAACTCATGAAATGTTTCTTTTATCGCTATGCACTTGTGTATGGATTCGTGTAAAAGATCTCGTCGTGGAATGATCTGTCTGATAACAGCTAGATTACGCAGGCAGAGTACTTAATACTTGCCTGATCAGATAAGTTTTAGCTTAAAATTTGTATCACTCTTACTTAATTAATTAGATAGTTACTGTACTTTATTAGTTTTATTTATTAATTATTTTAAATATCTGCTATCTGGTCAAAAACTAAAATAAGTAAATAAATCATGAATTAACCCCCCGAAAAACCCCCTGATATCTTATCCCCAAAGCGTAAAAAACACCCCTGATGAATCTCGAAAAAATCAAATTAGGAAGAGTTAAAAAATAACATGAATGCCTCTATACAAGACCTTCCGAATAACATAGACGAATTAATGAAATACTTCACCTCATCAATAATAGGTAGTGCTAAAGATACCATACCCCCCCCCCCCTCAAAAAAAAAAAAAAAAAAAAGTGAAGAAGTTAGAAATAAAAAATAAACCCCTCAAAATATTCCAAAATAAATCAACCAAGAAAAATCTAATTACATATAAATAAAACTAAAAGCCATCACCAGATACCTTGTCCAAAGAAAAAAGAAAGGTTCTTGGTCCAATCAATTAATTAATATCTTGGTTAATCAACTAACATGTGCACTCGGATCTGCAAAGTTTGAAGAAAAGAAAATTCATAGCGTAGCAGGAAAATTGAATACAGAACCCCCAGTTTTTAATACAAATAGCGAAATAATCACAGACCCGAAAATCGTATCTGAGAACTTTGTTGAATTGAACTTGTGAACATATGAAATCAATCACCAAAAAGGGAACCCATTAAACAAATGTCCATAAGATGACTACAATCAACACTACAGCATTAGCAATAGATGACTTAAAAACATCAACACCATGGGAAGGCGACTTTCATAACTTAATGATACAGCAATTTCTTCCAAGTATAAAACGAAATGTCCTAAGTAAATTTTAAAAAAATCTGGGAAACCTCTAGATACCCGTCAACGTGGCGAGAATCAATCGTAATCTTGGTTTTGAAATATGTTTTAATAAAGCGAGAATAAATTACAAGTCACTAACTATAGACCAATATGTCTCTGTTAAAGCTGTCTCTCTAATGTGTTGAAGATAATACATAAGTCCACATCAGGTGAAAACATTAAAACAGAAGGCTTATGTGGTTCATCGAGGAAAACAAATTTTTAACCAACTTCCATTGTGGATTTACAAAGGAAAGTCAACAGACGGACTAATTACTATGGCAACAGAGATACTGCACTCATTCATCCAGCGAAAAGAGGCTCTTGGAATATTCTCCCAAATAGAATAAGCGTGCGACACAATCAGCAGAAATGTCTTTATAATTACACCCTTCAATCTTGGGGGTTTAAGAGGGAAAATGGTAAATTTTCTATAAAGCTTCCTCAGAAAAAGTATGAATTGGAAACGCCCTCTCTGCCAGCGAGAAGTAATGGATGGAGTGTCGCAAGGATGAGTCCTTAGCTGCACTCTATTCACTCTTGTCATCAACCTTCATTGCGGGCGGAAATAACACCCACGAAGGGACTACTCTTTTCAAATGGAGAGTTTTTTGACCGTATATGATATTTTGTTGGGGTTCGGTCAAGGTAGTACAAAAATTACAAATTTTAAATAAAGGCAGATAATATTCAGGCATATAATTTAAAAAAAAACAACACTTTTTTTTATTAAATTCGTATTTAATGGATCTATCGTGACCTAACCCCAACAAAAAATCATCTAATAAAAATATTCTTTGTTGATGATCTGACCGTCCTCTAGCGTTTTACAAACGCAAATAGATGAAACAAACTCTCCAAAGCCTCATAAACAGGTTGCAA
This sequence comes from Oncopeltus fasciatus, assembly GCA_000696205.2. Classification (NCBI taxonomy): domain Eukaryota; kingdom Metazoa; phylum Arthropoda; class Insecta; order Hemiptera; family Lygaeidae; genus Oncopeltus; species Oncopeltus fasciatus. Next base: position 617,363 of record KZ807046.1, read on the forward strand.
GAATGGTCTGAGAAAAATAACTTTAGGTTTTCTACTGAGAAAACGAAATGTTTAATAAAAGAAATGCAAGGGAGTTAGAAAAAAAATCTTGCTACCTCAGCCGGGACTCGAACCCATGTCTCCTACTTTCCGAAGTTTTATTCTAACTCCCTTGCATTTCTTATATAACATTTAAAGTGGGATTAAATACAACAACTAAAATCATTATTTAAAAAAGAAATATGGGAAGAAACAGAGTCAAATAAAGAGCCGACAATGTTAGCTCCTTCGAGCATAAGACGATATATTCGTCTTACTTGGGAGTTTAGACTCGGTGTAAAGTGCGGGGAGTAGAAGAGATAATCTAGCTAGCCTCGGTGGTGAAGTGGCCGGCATACTTGCCCGGAAAGCAGGAGACACGGATTCGAGTCCCGGCTGGGGTAACAAGATATTATTTTCTAACTTCCTTGCAATTCTTGTATAAAAATTAACGTGGGATTAAATACCACAATTAAAATCATTATCCAAATGTGTAATGTTCTCTAGAAAAAGCACTCCAACCGAGAACCCTGACCTTTGTATGTGTGGGATTGTCCTAAGTTTTCCAGAAGAAGTTAAGTTTCTTGGCCTGACTCTGGATAAGAAGCTAACATGGTCGAACCTCATTAGAATGGCACGAGACGTGGCATTCCGGCGGCTAAGAATGAAGAGAGTAAATGAGGCTGATTCTCTGTCTGCTTTGCAAAATATTAAAAACATAAAATACCAATTTCACGCTTAAACAAGATACACAGATTCCTTAACATACTTAACGTCCTCAACAAAACAGTAAAATTCATCTGGGTACCAGCTCACAGAGGAATGCCAGGAAATGAAGTAGCAGACAGAGCAGCCAAAGAAGCAGCAAGCATGTATGGCCCACCATTAGAAATCTTTGATGCGCACAATATCAGTACGTGGTTAAAAAGAAGAATCCTGAACAGCAGAAGTGCCTCTTACAAATACACTAAGAAGCATCAAACCGACCACGAAGATGTGTAGGAGCACAATGCGAGGCGAACAAAGGGAAGAAGTTGTAGGTGACACAAACATGGCTCATATGTACCTCACAACTAGTGACCTAAAAGTGAAGACTGCCAAACCCCTTTAGTGATACAACACATTCTAGCAGTGTGCCCAACATTTCATAGCAATTTCACTAGTCTTGGTATCCCTTGTAAAGACGCACAGTCACTAAAAGACTCAACAGAAGCCACATATGTTTTGATTAAACTTGCCAAAGGCATAGGTATTTACAAGAAAATATAAAAGCTAGAAGAATTTATGTATTTAAATACAATAAAATTGTATTAATAAAAACAACTTAATATATTATATGTACAGTTTATATTATGTCTAAATATAAACTATACAAAACTATAAACAAGTACTTATTAAATATATTATTATACTATTT
>KZ807046.1:618924-632566 GCA_000696205.2 Oncopeltus fasciatus
AAAAAAAAAAAAATAATGCAAGTTACTAACGAAATATGAGTAACTATTACTTATCTATGTAAGTCTAATGAAAGGTTTCTTATATAATATAAAATGAAATAAGTTAAAGAATATAAGATAGTTATTAATGTAAAATAAATATTAAAGGAAAACAGAATAAAACTGAAGAAAGCTGAAGAAAAGACAACTAATAGCTGAAAGTAAACTAATAATATCAATGTTCAATAAAATAAAACCCAAGCTCTAAGCCGCTATAAATAGTCACTTAAATATATGTCAACACTTAAATCATAGAGGTAGTAAAATCTATTGAAAGGGCGTAACAACCCAGCAGTTGACGTCAATCCAATCCAAGACAGTTCTGTTTTGAATTGCATTATACCTAACTAATTATAATGTGCACTAAATCTAAAAACACTTTTTCTACTCGCACTTGACATTTAAGGTAGTCTAGTCCTGAAGTATTCGCCCAGCTCCGCTTTGTAACAAAATTCGTCTTACAAATTGCATTAAAAAAATATATGGTCAATTGCATTACAAGAACAGTTAATTCGGCTTCTAGACTGCAAATTAAAAATTTGCGATTCATAAACACCTAATTCTATTTCTTCAATTTCGCATTACATATATATATATATATATATAGAGCTTAATTTATTGGGAAGTTCAACAGCAGCCATCGTAGAGAGAGGACGTGTTTTGTTAGCTATCTGCAATTGTTTCTTTAGAAGAGAGTAAAAGTGTTCAATTGTTACCAAACTGGTCNTTTTTTTTTTGCTGGGTTAGCCTCCCTTGCAACCACTAAGGGTCATTGGAGGGAGGGGCTATCTACAGGTTGCCACCCTTTTTTAAACACCCATGGCTCAGGACAAGCTTCTATATTATAAATAAAAGATTGACCTGGGCGGGATTTGAACCCGCGGCGTCAGGATTGCGAGACCCGTACGGATCCCCTGAGCTATCCCGGCGCCCCTAACATTATCTCTATTAAGCGATTTCCGATTTGACACAATATTAATAATTTTATTAGATGAGTTTAGTTTGGGTTCGGTCTAGGTAGATCCAAAAAACAAAAATTTTAAAAAATGTATTTAAAAAAAAAGGATTATCTGCCAACGTTTCGGCTTACATTGTAAGCCATCTTCAGGGCTATCATGAAAACGAGAGAGGAGGTCCTGTCCCTAAGTTCACATTTCCATGGCTTAAATTTGTGTTTTTTGGATCTACCTTGACCGAACCCCAACTAAAATCATCTTAGAATAATATCTACGGTAAAAAAAAAAAAAAAACTCTCCTTTATTAATAATTTTATTTAATTTACAGCATTTTTTTATGTTGAGTAATTCTTCTTTTGATTCAATTAACAAAAATGGTTATTAAATTAGATAATAAAATTCACCCATAAGAAAATAAACGATTGTAAAATAATTTCATGAGTTTATCATTAAAATACTTTACATATTAAGCCTTCAGTATCAATACCATTTTTGAGTAACATAAGGTTGCTCCAAAGCTTTTCTCCTTCTAGTTTGAAAGTTCTGTGCAATAATATAATTATAATAATTTCATTATTATAATAACATAATTATTATATTTTTATTTTATACATTTAAATGTAAAATTATTACGAATTTCAAATCTGAGTGACAAAAACTAAATGAAAATATTCACTGATAGGGAATATGTGTGTTTTTGGCTTCCTTTTGGGAATATGAGTATCTTTTTAAGTTTTATGTTTATCTAAATAGATAATGAATCACATTGGAAGTTCTCTTAAAATATTGTCTCCCATTTAACATTCCCACAATCTAGGGACATTCCTGGACACTGATTACTGATGTTGAAAGCACTCAGCTGTAAAAAAGACATTTTTCAAGGCTAATATTTGAATATTAAGTTTAGAGAAAACTTAGGTTAATTATAAACATATCTGCTAGTTAAATTTCTTACTATTGAAATTTAGGGAAAGGAAGAGAGAGACTGAAAGAAAAATTTATGTAGGAGAGAGAATTAAAAAAAAAAGGAGAAGAATTCATACAGGGGGGTGAAGTGAAGAGGATGGGGTGGTTGAGCTTCGAGGAACAGGGGAGGGATAGGATAGCGTGTTTTGAATATCAGATGGCGCGCTGTAGTATGCTGAACGAGATTTCTCTATCTAGACAGAGATCACTCCCACGGCTTGTCTTTCTTCCCTGGAGCGGGGGGAGTGATCTCTGTTGGGGCTTCGAGTCAGCCCTTGGCATTCCTCCGCTAATTAGATACGCCATGATAGTCTCATCACTAAAGCGTTAGTTTCCATAACCTTATCTCAAATTTAGGACATCAGATAGTCCAACTACTTCCCACAATGTTATATTCCATGAGGAAATAGGAAATCAAACTATTTAATTAGGCTATTGCAAAATTTTTCAAATCCTTCACCCATCCAACAAATATATATACATTTATTTATATCATTTATATATAATCTGTTATTATAAAGAAAAATAATTTAGACATTTAACGTATGTGTGATGTAATTGAAATAAAGTTATTTTATAGCATGTAAAACATTTAATTAGTGAGGAATATTAGTAGAAATTTAAAGACCGTAATTATTAAACTTCATTGCAATCCGAGTTACTCAATTTCGGTCAAAGTCACATTAGTCCGATAAAGATTAAATTAAAACTTAATAGCCGTTATTTTCAACGTCGTGAAAAACTATATTAGATATATTAGTCAAATTTCTACTTTTCTTTCTTTTTATTTTAGTCAGGATTTTATTTTTTTTAAATAAATCTTTATTTATTACATTCTGTTACTTAGGATTGAATTCCGTATATGTAGCTAATTTTTAAAGACTGAAAAAATGAACATGACTACTCGGCATTTACATGACCGATCTGCACATTCGGTACAAAACTATTGAGTGTCGCTGAGCCACAAAAAAAAAATACTCGGTAAAGAAAATTTCACTGAAATTTTGAAAAAGTAGGGGGAATTACTTACGAAATACTGACATATTTTTCATATAAAGGTCTCTTCTCTTGTTTTAATCTGTAAAAAGATTTATTACTTAAAATAAGATTAAAAAAAAAAAATTACTTTTCCTTTTTTATATTTTACAATTCTGCAGGGTTTCGGCAAAGATTAGAAAAAGAAAATTCTCCAAAATTGTTGAGTAATTATTTAATTATTGCCAACGCATCGACTTAACGTGTATAAGTCATTATCAGGGCAATAGTGATGTCTGGAGAAATATCCAAGGGAAGTTTATTGCCACGTCACCGAGTGCAGAACTATGCTGTTAAACTCCAGTTCAGCTCTGCACTCCGTGATGTGACCATAAACCTCCCTCAAAGATCTCCCCAGACATCACTATTGCCCTGATAATGACTCGACTGCCAACGAACCTACAACAATTATGTTTATAATTAAAAAGACAACATTAAACCTAAAATTGAAGGTTTAACAAAATGAACACATACATTGTTCAGTAGAAAGCTCAGGAAACATACTTGTTTTGTGGTCATTCTGTAATTGAGAGGATGAGATTGGTCTAACATCAAAGTTTGCTTTAACTGTCTACTCTACCTTTTTTCTCACTCTCTCTCTCTCTCACTCCATCTTTCCCTCTCGATATATATATATATATATATATATATATATATATATATATATATATGTGTGTATATATATTTATTNTGTGTGTGTGCGTATATATATATATATATATATATATATATATATATATATATGTGTGTATATATATACATTCCCTAAAACCTTATTAAGTATGAAAAATTTGAAAGAAAATTACATAGAAAATAATAGAAGGTAAATGAGTCTTTTTCTTTCTGACTATCACTAATAGTGCCTAGACTGGATCTTCAATAATACCATGATAACTAACAATTGAGAGGTTATTTGGCATAATCAGATCTAATGTAGCCGATTAGGAAGGAGTATGTGTTAGACTGAAATCAAATATGATGAAATTCAGCAGATTTACCTCTTGAATTATTAGTTTTAAATTATTATTTCCATTTTAATATGTGTTAAATTCACTAAAATTAAATGAAAACATATTTTTCCGTAAAATCAGAAAATGCATCAAACAAGACATGTATCTAATATAAGTGGTCGATAAAGAAAGAGATTTTTCAATATTTTCGTTTTTTATTTTAATAAGTAAACATTCAGGCATTTTACTGAATCTGAACAGATTTTTTGATAACAGTCAAATAATCTCAGATTTTAATTTTGATTCCTTTACCTTCTTTACCTGTTCTACCCTTTCTACATAAATTTTATCAAGGGTTAGATATCATACTTGGGTCAATCTAATTTTTATGATGTATACCAGAGATTCCAATAAAATAACGTAGTGTGCTAGATGTTTGATTTCTTAAATCATCCCAATTAGTACTCACTGAGTCACTCTAACTTATAGGATAGAAAAATTTCAAACATTTTTTACATTTCACACATTGGGATTTATATACTAAGCCTTAAAGCTAATGACACTGATTATTGGAGTCGTCATTTTTTTGACCTATTCCATTTTTAGGGGCATTATCTCATTATCACTTATTTGATATTTAGGAATTCTTTTATCGTGAACACAATAATTTACATGACAATCTATAAAAGTCAGAATTTATATTAATATTCTCTCCTCAAAGCAAACTGCCATTATGCAAAATATTATAAACTACTACAAAATATAAATTTATATACTCCAAGAGGATGGCAATAGGAGAATAGACACAAAAGAAAGAGATAGATGTAAATATGTGTAAACGCGAGTTATACGTTTTTGTGTGAACGTACAGGTCTCTCATTGTGACTCTTTCGCCTTCAAATAAACTATATAAAACCCAGTGACATATTTTTCTATTTTTTGCTCAATTTAGTGACCGCGGAATGCTCTTTCTCTACCAGCTGTTGTTATTGACGGAACTCTGTTGTATTCAGTTCTCACTAACTTTTCTGTAAAATAGCATTCCGTTCTATGATATTATGACATAATTTCTTTTATGTAGACATAGAAAGTACTCGGTTAAAGACAAACTGTACTATTCCGGCTAAAGAAGCTTTTCTGTAGATTTACTGAGTATAGAGTTAACGACGTCCTCTACTATTCTGGCTAAATTAGCCTTATTGTAGGTACATGGAGTATGAATAAGGTAGTTAAGGACATCCTTTACTATATTAGCTAAATTAGCTCATATATAGACATAGCAAGTACAGAGGTAAAGGAATTCTATTTTCTACCTCCTATTACAATGGGAGTTCAGCAGCCGCCATTGTAGAGAGAGAGGACGTGTTTTGTTAGCACTCTGCAGTTGTTTCTTTTGAAGTGATTAAAAGTGTTCAGTTGTAACCAAACTGGACACAGTTAAAGATGTAGCCAACCTGAAGACGTTGACGTAGTTTCGAGGAATATCACCGAGGAACAAGCCCACAGCAAGTGAGTGAAATACTCATTTCGTTTTAGTAGCGAGGGGCGTATAGGCAGACGTGCTTGGTCAGGCGCGTCCCCTCCAGCTCCCAGCCAGCTGGCTCTTATCGGCTAAGAGCCGATTTTTGTTTCCCAAACCCGGTAAACCTTCTTACAATACATCATCCTATCGACCAATCAGCCTTCTTCCTTTAATGTCCATAGTATTTGAGAAAGTTCTTCTAAAACGAATGATGCCTATCATAAATTCCTCAAATATCCTTCCCAATCATCAGTTTGGCTTCCGTTTCCAGCATTCTACCGTCCAGCAGGTGTTTCGCGTTGTAGACTACATTTCCTCTTCCCTTGAGCGAAAAGAATTCTGTCCTGGTGCATTCTTGGACGTCACTCAAGCATTTGACCGAGTATGGCATTCTGGACTATTATATAAGCTCAAGTCCATATTCCCAAGTACCATCTTGGTAATCCTTAAATATTATCTCTCTAACCGATTCTTTAGGGTCCGGCAAGGATCAGATTACTCCGAACACTTCCCTGTGAAAGCGGGCGTTCCACAGGGCAGTGTGCTTGGACCTATCCTTTTCACCCTTTACACTGCGGACATCCCCACCCTTCCTAATACTCTACTGGCCCTATTTGCAAATGACAAAGTGATCCTCACTTCCCATCCTGATCCTAAAACCGCTTCCAATATTCTACAAAACCACCTAGATTCCATTCAGCACTGGTGTAGCAAATGGAGAATTAAGATAAATGAGTCCAAATGCGTACAGATAAATTTTCAACTAAGAAAAGATTCCCCCTATAATGTCACATTTAATAATATCCCTATACCCCTCCTTGATTCAGTCCCTTACCTTTGGTTCCACCTTGACTCACGACTAAATTGGAGCCAACATATAAAAATCAAACGACAAGAACTCAACAGACGCTACGGACTCTTATACAGACTTATAAACAGGCGTTCACAGCTTACAACAGAGAATAAACTGACTCTCTATATAACACTAATACGACCGATCTGGACATACGGTGCAGAACTCTGGGGTGCCGCTATGCCTTCCAACATCCAACGTATTCAATCCTTCCAATCCAAAATCCTAAGAGTTATTGCAAATGCTCCATACTACGTCTCGAACTCTACCCTACATCAAAATTATAATATCCCATTCGTCCAAGACTTCATCTCCACTTGCTTCACGCTCTTCCACTGTAAACTCCAATTTCACCCTAATCCATATGCCCAGTCCCTGTCATCGGACTCCAACCCCTATGATCCACCCCGACGACTAAAACGAAGATGGCCCCGTGACCTCCAGGGGACATAATCTGTAAATAATGTGAGAGTGGTGTCGTTGGTCACCTTCTCTCCTCATGTGAATGATATTGTGTCTTTTTTTTTTCTCTAATTCATTGTGGTGATCAAATTACAAAATGTTTTAATGTAACAGAATGTAATAAATAAATAAAAGTTAAAAAAAAAAAAAAAAAATATTACAATGGAAGGGAGGGGGATGGCTTTCTGCAGGTAGCCACCATTTTATAAATGCTTATGACCTATGGCGTGTCCTTTATTATATTTTTGATAGAAACATACCAGAGGTGAAGCATGAACCCACAAGCGTTCTCTCGGCGCCCAGGCAACGTGGCCTACCTTTAAACCCAAATTCTAAATTTGATGTGCAATTTTATTTTGTTTTGCACCAATTAATTCATTTCATTTAACTAATATAACTCGAAGTATCAATTTTAAGTATTTTCCAAACAGCTGCAAAGTATGTGACATCCTCAGTATTTTATTGGTTGAATTTGATTACAATGAATAGTAAAAAAAAAAAAAAAAACAAAAAGAAANTTACACATATACCCATTGGAAACAACTAAAAAATACAATTAAGTATCTAATGTATACAGCAAATTTTGGTTTAGCTTTTAAAAATTCAGATTGTAATTCAATTAACATACATGCATATTATGTAGAAGTTTAATAACTTTTGTAAATGATTAAATCTTGTCTGTACCTAATGTGCAATTAGGAGGCCCGCTGTAACATTATAATTATTATATATTTATAACAAATAATTTTAGACATTTCCACTTCAAAATAAATTGTTTTTATTATTATAAATATTATTTTTGTGGTATTTAATCCCACGTAAATTTTAATACTCCTTCTATCCGTGCCGGTGCATTTACCAATTATGCACCGGCCCGGATAGCAGGAGATCCAGGTTCGAGTCCTGGCTGGGACAGTTAGATTTTTATTCTGTTCCCATCCACTAAAAATGTTTTTATTATTATTTAAATCTGACCTGAAATGACTTGTTTAGCGACTTGTGATGAGTTTGCATTTATTAAATATATATCTAAAGACTTACTCTAAAATTTGAAGCTCTTTCACTGGTGGAGTTGAATTCAGTCGTTAGGACATGACGTTAGGAGGATTTGGCGTTCCAGAGTTTCTCGATCCACCCTGGCTGTCGGTACGAAGGACACGTTATAAAGCTCACTCAGAAAGTTATTAGTGAGGATATCTGCTGTTGCCCCTCTTGACAGTGGCTTTCTAGCTTATTAAAAAGCATTTTGTTTTCCTCGGCCCTCATATATTCATTATTTAAAATCTTATGTTTTATAATTCTTTACAAGAGAAAATTGTTATAATCAAAGTTATAAATACATTTCTAATTACAATAAATTTGAAACTAAAAAAAAAAAAAAAAAAAAAAAAAAAAAAAAGAAATGTATTCGTTCGGGTACCTATTAGCACTGCGGGTTCAAGTCCTGACAAGAGATTTTAAAGATAAATAAAAACTTATTTTGAGCCATGGATTACTTACGTAATTAGTAATTAGCTAACCCCTTCCTCAACGATCCTAAGTGGTTGACAGAGAGGATTATGGATTATACTTAACTTAGTGCAAAATAAGTCATTATTAAGATGCTTTATTAACTTTCGTTATTAATTAATTGGTAATGTTTTTTTGTTTTTATTTTAAAACTCTCTCTTCAAAACGAATAATGTTTTTTAATTCAATTCTAATCATTTAGAGTTTGGCACAAAAAGGTAAAATATAGTAATAAAACATGATATGAACGAAAAACATTAATATATACAATTTTTAGTGCAAGGGAACAGAATAAAAAAGTCTAACTGTCCCAGCCAGGACTCGAACCTAGATCTCCTGTTTTCCGGGCCAGATATTCATGTGAAATCTGCCTATATGATGTTTTAAAATATTTTTTCTTCTAGTTTTATAACCACAGTGATAACGTATGTATTTTTCTGAACAATTTAAAGAAGAGTTATCTATTTCCTGCAAATATTTAACATCAAAATAGTTTGCCTCTCCTCTGAATTCTTCTTTTCTATCATTAATTATAGAGGAGTATGTAAAGGAAAGAGAACATTGCTACTGAAATTATCCATCCTTTTAGTTACATCTTTGATCTCATCAAACGATGTCCCTTCTTCCTGTTTTACTGATAATTCTTCTTTAATATAATCCCAACTTAGTGCAAAATAAGTAACAAAATAATTAATAAAGTAACTTTTGCTTATGATGAACTAGGTCTGTCTGCTAACTATAATTGTAAAAACTTATTCTGAAGGAATTCGTAATTCCTTAAGCCTTAAATGATGAAATTGTATGTAATGTGATTAAGTTTAAGCATAAAGAAACTGACAGCGATTTGGAGTCTGGATCAGCAATTTTAAGTGAAAATGTAATCTCCTCTTCTCTTGATAATATTAGATCTGAAGAGTTTGTTCTGGAGCACCTGAAGCAGGAGTGTGAAACAGATGTTGCATATGGAACCTTGCTGAGTATAAAAAATAGTCTCACTGTAGAACCTGAGTATTTTGAGAGTGAAGGAGGACTTCAGTCTTTTATTAAAAAAGGAGAAGATTATTACTTTCTTAGTGATTCTCCAAGGCAAGGTATGGAAGCACTAAGCTGGGATTATATTAAAGAAGAATTATCAGTAAAACAGGAAGAAGGGACATCGTTTGATGTGATCAAAGATGTAACTAAAAGGATGGATAATTTCAGTAGCAATCTTCTCTTTCCTTTACATACTCCTCTATAATTAATGATAGAAATGAAGAATTCAGAGGAGAGGCAAACTATTTTGATGTTAAATATTTGCAGGAAATAGATAACTCTTATTTAAATTGTTCAGAAAAATACATATGTTATCACTGTGGTTATAAAACTAGAAGAAAAAAGATTTTAAAACATCATATAGGCAGATTTCACATGAAAATCAAGAACTGTTCCACAACGGAATTGTTTAAAATGAAGCATATTTTGAAATATCCAAATTGGAAACAAAAAAAAAAAGAAGAAAAATATTGTTATCGACCAACTCGATGTGAGAATTGCGTTCCTTAAGGAATATCTTAAAGTGCCTGTATGTATTAAGCCACCAGAAGGCTATAAAAGTGTCAGTGGAAAATTGCTTAGATTAAGGAAAGCATTGTATGGTTTGAAGCAAAGCCCTAAAGCATGGAACCAACACTTAAATGAAATTTGTATAAAATTTGGTTTTAATAGATCTAAAGTAGATCCATGTCTTTAGTTTAATGATAATAATGTTTACGTACTTGTCTTGGTGGATGATTTCCTTATAGTGGCCAGTTACAAATCTGATTTGGACTTTGTAAGGAATTTGTTTATGACTAATTTAGAATGTAAGCATTTGGGTAAAAATAATTCATTTCAATTTTTGGGTTTATATATTTTCAAAAATGATCAAGGTAATATTATTATACATCAAGAAGGTTTAATTAAAAGAATCATTAATAAATTTAACATGAGAAATGCTGAGAGTAGAAAGATACCTATTGAACCTAAATTGAATCTTGAAAAAGGATCAGTTAATGAGTGTCCTAATGTTCCATACAAAGAATTATTGGGTAGTTTGATGTATCTTATGATTGGTTCTCATGGTGTTATTCTATTTGATATTATGGACGCTTTCAAAATTGTTGATCATATACCCATTGGAAACAACTCAAAAATGTAATTAAGTATCTAATATATACAATAAATTTTGGTTTAGCTTTTACAAATTCAGAATGTAACTCAATTAATATACATGCATATGTAGATGCTGATTATGCATTCGACATTAATGATAGAAAAGAAGAATTCAGAGGAGAGGCAAACTATTTTGATGTTAAATATTTGCAGGAAATAGATAACTCTTATTTAAATTGTTCAGAAAAATACATATGTTATCACTGTGGTTATAAAACTAGAAGAAAAAATATTTTAAAACATCATATAGGCAGATTTCACATGANCATAATCTCATAGAGATCAAAAAAGCAATCAATTGTTGCAGTTAGTGCTTGCGAGGCAGTGTATTAGGCTTTCGCTGAGTGTATCAAAGAAACACTATTTTTAAAGAAAATATTATGTGAAAATTTTAATTTGATACAGTAATACAGATTTATGAGGATAAATCAAAATTTCAGGAACAATGGAGACCAAAAGGTCAAAACATTTTGATATAAGATACTATTTTGTAACGGATTTGGTCGCTAATGGTGCAATTAAAATAAATGATATAGAATCTTCTGAACAATTTGGGGACATTATGAATAAGTCTTTGCCCACAACTAAGTTTACCCGTTACGCTAAGAATTTGAATTTCGATTAAATTTACATGATTAAAAGTTAGGACGTGTCATTCAGGTCACCACCAACCACTTTTTCGTGATATGTGTAAAATTTTAGACATGGAATAGCCTAAAGGATTAGGATGTGGTAACTAGAAACATATACTTAATGAAAGCTTCCAGTACGTCTTAATTCAATGTATGTAGAGTGATGGGGATTGAGAGGTGCTGGGGTGTGTTTGTAGTTGGTCTCTCTCCAATGGAGTGCTACTGGCGGAATGCCGCCTCTTATCTTTAGGAGGGGTCATAGGTGCTCCACGATGCTTCCCTTTTCACCCTCTACTAGCAATTATTGATGATAAAGATTGCCTCCCATAATTTATTCATTAATTTATAAAAAAAAAAAAAAAAAAAAAAAAATAGAGTGGCCGAGTCTCAAACTGTAAAGCTGGGTTAAGAGTCTTGAACGGAGCCTCCTACCCAGCAGGCTGAGTGATAAGGGAGGGTATGATAGCGCGGTGAGGTTAAATGCGATCCTCGCGACGATTCGAGCTGAAACTGCAGTCACATGTCACTGACACTTCACTACAAATGTATGTAGAGTTTGAGATCTCAGTTCTTCCCACAACTCGTATATTATAGTTGGAAAGACGGAGCGCTATATACAGCTGTGTACTAATCACTGGCTACACCGCTACAACTCGTATATTATAGTTGGAAAGACGGAGCGCTATATATAGGTGTGTACTAATCACTTGCTACAACGCTACTCATTATAATAACTAGTGCATAATTTGTTCAGGCATAACTTAATAATGCTTTAATGGAGTTGAGGGACTAGGTAAAGGTGAGGGCCTCCGAACGGAAGTGTTGTTCACAGCTTTATTCCGGGGATTCCTCTTTATTTTCGTTAATGCTCATAAGAGCAGATGAAATTGGTGTTTATGTTAAAGGAGTATTTAGGGTAAAATCTGACACAAATAGTTTTTTTTAAGTATTGTTGTTAAATTTCTAATTATGATCTTTAAAATATCCGATCCAGCTGTATTCAAAGAACTAAGCTCACTTTTGTCAGGTATATATACATATAAGCTCACGATCTTTCGTATATCGTTATTTAAATTATTTATCGTTAGTTAAATTATTATGGTGGAATAATTTAGCGTTATTTAGAATATTATAATGGAAAAATTTAGAGTTATCTAAATTATTATAATGGAAAAATTACTTCTCGTATAATTTTACATGCAATGTAGAACCGAAAATGAAGGCAATTTCCAGGTTAGAAGGCCTCCGGGTTTGAGCTGTCGTTGTAAAAATGAAATAATGTTATGAAATATTACCTAAATAAAATACAAATAAGACTGAAATTGAATACATGTAAAGCAGTATGATTAACAAACCCTACAACTCTACAAGTACTACAAGTTTCCCTGAACTTGGAGTGGAAAATAAGCATCTGAGATCTGAGCAGTCATCTTGAATGCATAAGCGCTAAAGAAAAGTTGCAGTGAACAGACCCCTACTCCTCCATAAACCTTTCATCGGGGAGTAAACAATTCAGAAGGCTTCGTGAATCTTTCCGCTGCATTGTTCAGCCAGCATAACAACTTCCAGCGACCTTTGCGTAGGGCCTGACTTGATGGCTCTCATTGGATTACAGGCCTCTCCTTCTTTCCTATTTTGAGTAAGCTTAAGCCTAAAACTTAAAAAAAAAAAACGAAATTACTTGATGAAAATAAGGGGAATAATTATTAAAATACGGTGGAATAAATTCAACAAGAATGTCATTTGATGCTAAATGTTAACTAACCAAAAGGAGAGTTTGTTGACCGTAGATATTATTCTAAGATGATTTTAGTTGGGGTTCGGTCGAGGTAGATCCAAAAAAACACAAATTTAAAAAATGTATTTTTTTAATAAAGGATTATCTGCCAACGTTTCGGCTTACATTTTAAGCCATCTTCAGGGCTATCATGAAGATGAGAGAGGACGTCCTGTCCCTAAGTTCACATTTCCATGACTGTTAACTAACCATGAGTTGTGATACTCCGCCATGCTATTATAATATTATTCTATGACAGAGTGCCCAGACCCTTGACCCTCTACGATAGTAGCTCTAGCATATGTCCATATGTTAGAGAAACTATGATCATCTCACGAAACGCAATGGTTTGTGATCCATTGAGTATCTAACACATTTTTTTTTTAAACTATAAGACCACTTAGTCTTTATTTAAAACTATTTATCTGGATAAAACTATCTTTAAGACTGAAAAATTTTATACATTTACCTGTTCATATAATATCATATTAATTCCCTTAGATCCTTAATCGAGTGCTTTCCATTTATTTATGAAAACAATAATTAAATTTGAAAAAAAATTTAGTCTGTTCTTCCGAAGCAAAAACCATCAGATATTAGGTTTAGCTTGCCTCACTGACCTTATTATTTGTCGACAATTTTGGTATCAAATATATCGGTAAAAAAAGTAACAAAATATAAAGTATTTGCTACCAAAATATTGTTCAATTCTTCCATTTTTAAATTATTTATTTAAATTTATAAATAG
>KZ807046.1:632797-647249 GCA_000696205.2 Oncopeltus fasciatus
TATAGTCATCAAGAACAGGTGAGTGAAAGAGTATAGTGAACACACACATTATATCCTGTATATATGTATAATATATATATATAAATATATATATAGGATGCTTGGTGGTTATGAATTCTGAGATTTAGGGGCGAAGTACCTTTTACCACGTAAAAAGCAGGACAAAAATTGCACTGCAGCAGGTATACACATTTTTTGGATGTGCATGTTGGTGAGGATTGGATCATATATTTTAAGTGGGAGTTGACACTAGAGAACGTTTTGCCAGTTTTATAATTGGACAGCATAAGCATCTGCTTTTGTTACAAGGCCAAGTATCTTGTTTTGGTAAATATGTCAGAGTTTATGAGACAGTTATTTTGTTTAGTATGTCTTGGAGGGTGCGGGCTTTTCTGTACGTAATGCCAGGTTTTTGTGGTAGTAGGGAGCTGGTGGATGGATTGTTCTAAATAATAGGAAGGACATCGTCTATCTTGGTCTTGATACATTCTACCCCGGGATAATATTTAGTAACCAAGTTAGAAGTTTGTTCATAAGGAGATTTATGTTTAGGATAGAAGGTTCAGTTTAAAGGAATAATTGAGGAGTTGGGGTGGATAATCCATTTGAAGAAGAGATTCTTTTAGGATTCCTAAGTAATTCTCTAATGTTTCTTAAGGACCTCTTGGTGTGCGATGATGATGTGAACACCAGTGACGAAGTGGTTGTCTACTAGTTTTATATTAACATCCAAAAGTGGCTTAGTCTTTAGATATATTCCATGTGAACTTTATGAAAAAAGCCCTATTGAGGTTCTCTAGAAATGTGAATATGGAGTCCGTGGGTCCAAATCATAAAAATACTATACTATCCAAACATCTTTTAACTAGCATAAGGAGGGGCCAATTTTTTACCTATCGCTGTATCTTCAATTTGTAAATTGGTATCACCTTTAAAGGTGAAGGCTTTTTGGTCCAGAATAGTTTTGCAAGACCAATTAGGAACTCAGTAGAGTGGGCACTGCGCAGGGGCCGCTGTTCAAGAAAAGAAAAGAAAATATTTGAGGGACTCAAGCCCTTGGTAAGTGGGAATTAATGTGTTTAACGAAGTGACATCTATGATAAAAAATAAAATTAACTTTAAAGGGGACAAGGACAAATCATACAAAAATTCTAAAAAAATGTAAGGTGCCTTTTATGTATGAAGGAAGGGCCTTCTTTTATGTATTACCTGTGGTTGCAGGTGACAAAGGATAGATATATCCAATCTCAAAAAAGGATAGATACTCAAAAGGAAGAGAATCTGTCCCCTGGGGATTCTATGCCTGACACAATCGGTCTCCCGGGATTTCCTCGCTTATGTATTTTTGGTAATAAGTAAAAATGGGAAATGACAGGTCGAGGAGGACAGAGTTCTTTGATGTCCTTGTCGTTAAGCCCTTCTATCGAGCCGTTGTATTCTTGGATTTCCTTTGAAAATTCTGAATAGGGTCGTCCAAGAGGAGAATGTACGTGGTTCTGTAACTTAGCTGACGGTAAGCTTCACCAATATATACTTTGATGTCTTGGACTGCTACAGTAATGCCTTTATCGGCTTGGCATTATCATCATGAAATAATGATGTTATTTTTTTGCTTAAGAGATTTTATAGCTAAAATCTCATTGGGACGAAGATTATTTTTTGGTCTAAGACCATTTAGGAATTTTGAGTCAGACACATTGCTGAGTAGAAGTTTTGAGAATACTTCTACGGGATGTTTAGGTTGTAATGGAGAGGGCTCCAGAGTGGAGGGAGATTTGAAAGCGGAAAGTGGTTCTGAGACCGGAGTTTCGCCTCTCGCCGGCTGGGCTTCGTTCTAGGACTATAAGTGTCCTCCTAGAAGTATTCCTCGTCCAGTTCACCACGTCAGAAAGAATGTTAGCATGATTTACTTTTAGTAGGAGGGGGAAGGATAAACCTTGGCTTAATAGTGAAATTTCACCTTCAGTAAGTTTCCTGGACGACTGGTAATGGGGATCCTGCAGGCTTGGGTATGGGTTGGCTCCATGATCTGAGCCACCATTTCCACAAATTAGCACAATAAGCCAGTCATGTGAATTTAAATACATTAATTGGCTTGGGTATCTCTCCCAATGGTTTAACGATAAACCTACCATTAATGGTATCCCACCTCCACATAGGTGGCCTATCCACCACTTAAAACATAGCATTTCCCTGCAATTTATTAACATCGTGTACACTGAGTACATAATACAAAAAAATATCATTGAGAAAAAGTCATAGCCCTTACTTACTTATTACAAAATTCCTCTCCAAAATATGAATTTATTATGTGTAAGCTAAATAATAACTATAAATAATCAGTTTCCTGAAGGTAGGTGTTTTGAAAGAGATTTTAGGAAAATTTCTTAGTAACCACGGCCAGCTGGTTACGGAAGGTAACGTGACACAATCTTTGGTGGGGCTACTCCGTTATGAAATACGTATTTTACGTTAAACTTTTGTCTTTGACCCTTTATGGGGAGAACAAGGAGAAAAAACATGTTAACGTCTCACAATACAAGGGGTGTTAAAATGAGCGAATTTCTTCACAAATGTCTTGCTGCTTCAGTATTTTTATTTTATTTTAGACACTTATATACCAAAGGGTTTAATATTTTAGAAAATTTTATTAAAATATATGTTTTCCATGTTATTCTGTAAAATAAACAATACTTACCTAATTTCTAAAGAAGCCCTTTATTCCCTACTGAAGGAATTCCCTACCAAAACTCCATAGGGAATACAGAATTTCCAAGATTTTTCTGTTACCAACTTAACTGAGTTGAAATTTCAGTGGGAAAAGAGTAAAAGTTGTATTAACTATTTACTAAAACGAACTCAAGTTCTTCGCTCTTTAAGTAAAATTATAAATAAAAGTTTATTAATTATAAATTAACAAATACTCNTAAAAATTCATTAAAATATTGCTGAAAATTAAATAAAAATATTTTTTTAAGTAATTAAATTTTAAAATTTAGAGCCTATTTTGGTTCATAACATTATTCACTTCGTTCAAGTATTTGAGAGTACTCAGTTGAATTGATTTTCTTTAAGACTCAAATAATAGCAAACCTTTTCTTGGAAAATATTTAAAAAATATTTATGGATAAACTGATGTTTATGTAGAATAATTATTTATGCAATTGTCAAAAATGGAAAAATTCAATTATATTTTTAAAAATTGAAAAAATAAATATGATTTTACTTACCTTAATTATGATTTCTGCAATTCTGTTAATATTGTTGTAAATAATAGTATTTTCCACATCTCAGGTAAATATAATTACAAGTTGAACATTAAATTCAGACGTAAGAATTTATTATTCAGCTGACTCGTAAATAAATATTGGTTAGAACACATGATAATTAAAATTTCTAATGAATTAAAATACTTTTCTCAGAAATGGAGAAGCTCATTTTAATAAAAATAAAATACTTTTTTCCTAAGCTCTATTTTCTTGACTGAAATAGCGATTCATCAGAGAAAAGCACATTGTGGCAAACACATTTGTGTACGATTATCGTATTAAGTAAATGAAAACGCAAAAATAATAAGTACTGAAATACCAGATTTCATGACGGGATACATGATAACACAAAGGGAGGTACAAATTTAAGATTGGAATAATAATCTCTCTATATACATGTAAAAAAAAATGAAAATGTCATATGTATCAACAGTTTATTGCATAAATTAGTGGTTTGAAAAACATTCAGTTTTACGGCAATTGTTAATAATAGCCCACTGGCTTTGTTTAAGCAGCAAATAACCGTCGCGAAAACCAATTTCATAAATCATACGATATCTTAGAAAGGCGATAAAAGTACTTCATTTTTTATCTTTGGCCAATGTTGTTTGTGTTGTTTACATAAGGGTTTTGTGAGGAATTACTGTGAACCTATCGACAACCATGGTTCTATCCCTGCCTACAACCTACCACCAGGTAAAGTTCCTGGGATTTCATCGCATTATAATATAATATAAATATTATTCCGTCATTATTTAATATTATGTTTACCGAATGGCTTTGGACCATTCTGGCGTGTGGTTCGTTTGCTTTGAAGTCGCTCGCACTTTATAGAAGTCCTACTAACTTTTTTATAGGAGTCCAACAATTTTTTTAAAATTTTACAAGATTTAATCGTATCGATAGAAGATAGATTGATAGCTCACCAATGAAATTAATATTCCTTCTAAATTAAAAGCTATGGTCAAGTTATTAATTAAAGTTAGTGTTATAACAATTTATCTTTTCAAAACATTGAAATTCCGTTTTTGGCTTTAAAAACATTGAATGAATTTTGGACTTATTTCAAAATTTCAAATTTTTAATAATTATGAGGTAAAAATAAACTTTAATAATCATGAGGTAAAATTGTCGAATAAAAATTATCACTCAAAACTATACTATTATAATAAAGTATATGCTGAATATTTATTATTAAATAGAACGACTAGTTTCAAATTTTATTCTTGGGTTTCCTTGTTTCTACTATCTTTATTAAGACTTATTTTTTGATTCGTCTGATGCAATGAGAATTGAATAAATGATTAAAGATGGTTGGAATTTGTCTTAAGAAAAATATCGCATGCAGTTCAGCCCAAAGTATCAGCCATATTATAATAATAACACTGGGGAACAATTTCTTCTGAGTTAGATTTTTAGCTTTTTTCTATAGAATTGGGCATGCTGGTTTCAAAACTGTTTTTAGTTTTCTTTTGCCACGTCACGTTCGGTTTCTATATGGGTGAGGCCTTTGCTGGTCTAGACCTGCCGTTAAGTTACGTCTGTTATACTGTGGTGAAACGTTGTGTGTCGGTAAGCAGTATTTAGTATTTCGTTACGGAAGTGTACAGAACTACATGGTGTGTTTGAACTGAGACGTTGTGTGTCGGTAAGCAGTATTTAGTATTTCGTTACGGAAGTGTACAGAACTACATAGTGTGTTAGAACTGAAACGTTTCCTTATGGCTACCTCTGCTCCTACACGTCGAAAGTGCGAAAACAGCCCCGATTCGTTTTGTTATATATGTGGCAGTTTTACCATTCCCAGTCAAAGGACAAAAATCAGAACATTTGTCAGACAAGCATATTTTGCCTATTTTAAAGTGAAACTTGTTGATCAAGATAAAGCTTGGGCACCTCATGAAGTGTGTAAACAGTGTGTTAAGGGACCAAGGGAACAAATCGGGATATAACAAGAAAAACAAATGTAAAATAAGTATCAGAGTTTACCGTCAGTTATACGCCCAGTACCGCATTCAGCCGAAGTCCCCGTGCCAGTTTTCAATGAATTTCCCTTTTTGGAAGAAGGGGAATAGGGATATAGCATTCAAAAACATTGTTAAAGACTTTCTTGGAAATACACGAGCATTGAATTACTCCAAAATTGTCCAGCAACTCTTGAAAACCTTCCAAAGGGCTAGGTTGCAACATGAGCATTAAATTGCATTTTTTAAACAGCCACCTTGCTAAATTCCCGGACAATTTTTTTTCAGTTAGTGATGAGCAGAGCGAGCGATTTTTTTTCTGTAATTGGAAAATAATTAAACGTATTTCGCTTCATTGATTTTATCAACATTATTGTTTGATATTTTTGATGTGATTTTGTAGGTTTACAGAAGCAGTTTTTGGATCTTAATGGGAAGATTGGATAAGCTGAAAGAGTATTCAGGCACATATAAATACTTGGACAGTAGGGATGTAAGCAGTGTGGAAAAATCATAATAGCGTAAAGATAAATAAAAAATATTGTTTTTTCCACATTAAGCCTATTACTGCTACTCCACAATTACTTTTTGTAAAAATATTTATTTTTTAATAAGAAAGAGACAATTGCCTTCTAATTTGCCTATTTGAAATTCTTCTATAATAAAAGTATAAATTTATTACTGTTTTTCATCTACTGTTTTTTTTAATCAATGAGATTTACTTCAAAAGTAAGTAACAAAATAAATCATAGTTAATTTATTGTTTACCAATTAAAAGGAGATGCTGGAAATAATATAATATACTTTGACTCCATGCTTCTGAAAGCGGGATGGTAAGCCACAGCGTATTTAGTTACTACCCCGTCTTCGGGGATTGCTGCATTACATTGAATTGTATTAGAGTACATCCGAGTGCCCACTTTAGTTTATCTCTCGTCTGCGCCTTGAACACTCAGCAAAGTTCTAGTGGCACCCGCGTCAGGAAATACCTTTAGAGAATAACATTGCGTGTGGGGAGTTTGAGTATCCTAACAGCACGTGGACGATTAGCAGCTTCGAAATTTCATTTTTATCTCGAATTCTCTATACGTTTTATAAAGTAAATTATTCAAATTGAACTAGTAGAATCTATTCAAATAAATGATAAAAGCCATATTATTTTATATTGAAATGAGAGATGACACCTCCAGGTCTATACTCCAGTGAGGTTCACCCGCGATGGTTGCTATCGAACTGTTGTTATAGAACTTTACTTTTTTGGTATTCTTTGTATCTTAGTTTTTAGTTTCCTAAAGCTCTCCAGGTACGATTGGTAGAAGACCCCTAATGAATCAACTAAATTCGTCTTGAATTCTTTATCACTATATTGGTAAGTTCAGGGCGATTCGTCAAATATTCACATTAACTAGTGGCCATTAGTAGACATTTTTAATAATGAAAATTTATCTATAATAATAATAATATTAATACATAAATGTCTTGTTATTGTTTTTGGACGGCTTCTGAAGATGATCTTTTAAGGTGAAAAGCATGGAAGCACAACTTGGCCTTTTCTTTTAATGCTTAAATGAGGGCCCCAAAAAACAGCAATAAATGTAAGATGCATATTTAATTGATCTATATTTAGTTAGTATGTGGAGTTATAAGTAGGTGTTTGTTCTCCAAGTATTTCCTTTTCTTATCATAAATTTTTTAAAAAAAAAAAATTCTTAAGAATAATGAATGGTATTTATATCTAAAAACATAGTTTACCATATAAACTATAAATAATGAACTTTATAGTTTACACAATAAAATGTTAGTACAGATGGAATGAAGATAACCTTCACAGAACTTGTAATATTACCACAAAATAACCTGATAGAGAATGAAAAAAAATTGAAAATTAATAAACAAAATAAAAAGGAAAAGTAAATGATAAAATATGACTGATAGACTTTCCAAATGCACATTACTCGCAAAATGATACAAAAATAATCTGTTTACCGTATTTTCAGTACCGTATACATACCGTTATGAATTGCCTACTTATTTATTTATTTTTGACAATAATTGTTGAAATTGGCACAGTTGTTGAGCTCCTTTTTCATTTGTACTCTTCCAGAAATATGGCTCAACACCCGTTCGTTAGGAAAATACACGTTGCAATGGCCGTTTTGTAAGTCAGGTGGGAACAGAAGCTGAAACTTCCCACATCCTGAATGATTGCTCAGTATAAAATTGTTCATTATGCTTATGCTAATTCCGTTTTTACCCTCCTATTCGTTACAAAGCATTTGGCACAATTAATCATTCTATCTTTACTTTTTGCTAATTAATTTCATTATATTCTTCACTGGTTCAAGTAATTTATTTCCCGTCACATTAAAGTGATATGCCTACCAAAGAAACTTCCCTCTTCTTTCCCCCTCTCTTCCTCATCTCTAATTATTTTTCTTCTATGTCAATCACATTCCGTCTGTAATATCCTCACTTCCACCTTTAGGCCAATAGTTACAAATTTTCCTTCCATGCTACTGCTTTGAACTCTATGCAACCACTGTGAATGTGTAGATTGATTTGAGTCGGACCTCTGTAAAGAAAGGACAGGGGCAGGCGGCCCACAACAGATTATAAATAATTCCAAGGAAATGGCTCAGCTCAAATATTTAACGCCCTTTCAAATCTTACCACCTTTCATACTCAACTCCTAACCAAACCTACTACCAAGAAGCCTTGTTTTTTATTAAGTAATGTCCTCCAAATCACCAATCTTTCAGATCATTCGCATTCAATTTCCACTCCAATGAAACTCATACGTCACCTTACGTGTCTTCCGAGCCGAAATTTTCGATTTTGATTGTCTTTTCTCAATTCCACTATACGTGATGTAGACTTGTGCAGGATTTTTTATCCTCCATATTTCAAATCAGGCCTTTACCGGAAATATGTTTTAAGTTTGTTCTTCTCTTCCATTTAATGTCAATGTTTTATAGCATCATTCCTTTATCAGACCACTACCCTATATTCTCAATCTCTAACTATTCAAAACCTTTGTCCATCCCTTATCATGAATCTTTTATTTCTATCTACTGGCATACACAAATTTTCTTTGGGGCCCTCATTCAGGGTGTACATGTATTTACGTATAAATAAATAAATAAATAAATATATATTTATATATATATATATATATATATATATATATATATATACATATACATATGNAGTTGTAGTAGATATATATTCATAAACATAAATCTCTTTCCGCTTCTATTGATCTATATTCGTTTCAAGTGAAAGAAATTCTTCCGTAAAAATATTTAAGTTATTATACAAAATTGTCATGTACAAAAAAATAACTCTAATTAATCTATTAATTTATAATTCATAAACAATGTTTATATTAGTTTATAAAGAAAAAATTAATTATTTATAAATTTATAGATAATTTTCACGAATCTCCCCGACACATAATAATATAATAACATTCAGTTTATCAACAGTTGAATTCGCTTATACGTAAGAAATTCCTTACAGTTTTTCTCCCTTTGGTCTATTCTTAATATTATTACTATTCAATCAATCACATGAGGAGAGAAGGTGACCAATAACACCACTCTCAATTTATTTACAGATTATGTCCCCAGGAGGTCACGGGGCCATCTTCTTTTTAGTCATCCGGGTGGATCATAGGGGTTGGAGTCCGATGACAGGGACAGGGCATATGGATTAGGGTGAAATTGGAGTTTACAGTGGAGGAGCGTGAAGCGAGTGGAGATGAAGTCTTGGACGAATGGGATATTATAATCTTGATGTAGGGTAGAGTTCGAGACGTAGTATGGAGCATTTGCAATAACTCTTAGGATTTTGGATTGGAATTGAATACGTTGTATGTTGGAAGGCATAGCGGCACCCCAGAGTTCTGCACCGTATGTCGAGATCGGTCGTATTAGTGTTATATAGAGAGTCAGTTTATTCTCTGTTGTAAGCTGTGAACGCCTGTTTATAAGTCTGTATAAGTTAGTAGACATTTTTAATAATGAAAATTTATCTATAATAATAATAATATTAATACATAAATGTCTTGTTATTGTTTTTGGACGGCTTCTGAAGATGATCTTTTAAGGTGAAAAGCATGGAAGCACAACTTGGCCTTTTCTTTTAATGCTTAAATGAGGGCCCCAAAAAACAGCAATAAATGTAAGATGCATATTTAATTGATCTATATTTAGTTAGTATGTGGAGNAATCTGATTAAAGGTTAACTTATCTTTATCAATAAGTAAAGCAAATTTATATGTTAATGTTAAGAGGGGTTAAAAAAAAAAATTCTGACATTGAAATCTGTTTTAATTTAGCTCAACTATGTATTTTTTTTTTTTTTGTAGCAAATGGTAGTTTGGAGGAAACCATGGCAGGTAGAGAGGCATTTTTCATCATTTTCTAATCTGTAAACTGAACTGTCTTCAAAACTTTTCAATTTGAATAAAGGTTCATCATATTTCATGTATGAAAGTTATTTAAACCTTACAAAAAGGGCCTGTACATACATTATAAAATTTCTAAAAATAAATCATAAATGAGGTATTACCCTCCTCTCATTATTTACGATTACTCTATTTATGAATTAAAAAAAACAAACTAACTGCTGATAATGAATTTTATATCAATCAGCGAAACTACATTGGCAATAGTCCTTGTCAACAAATCTGGAATAAATATAGACATGCAAGGAGGAGATAAATTTGTCTTATCTCTATTACAGGCAATCGGATTGTCGCATATTCCTTTGCTAGTAATGAAGGTTCCTTACGACGGCGAGGTTTGTCATAGACGACGCCCAGGTAGCGCCACGTTGGAGAGTGGTTGACGGTGGCTCCAAGTACTGGCGCCGGTGAACTCTCTCCGAGCCTGCAGTCCGCAGAGCGTGGCAGGCCAGCCGAATAGAGGCATTTGGGCTCAGGGCCCCCAACATTGGGCTGCTCCGTACACCCGACATCCCTTACAACATAGACAATACAACAGGATAATACCTCTTCTTTCGTCCTAAGGCATAGTCCAAATCAAAGACATAAACAATAAACGTTATTAACATAAATGGGTTTACACAATTAGTCATTGAAAGGTTAAGTAATTTTCTTCTGTTAAACGTTCGATTTCGTTTGGTAAAAATTGTCTTTTAGCTAAGAAAAAAATAAAAAGCCCAAGTAAAATGTTACATTCAAAATTATATAGAATATGAATATCAGACAATAATAAAACTATTTGTACCTTAACATTCAGTAACTTTCACTAAAACTAATCATCCTAATGTATATACATTTTTCTCTCAATGTGACACTAATGTCTACATAGAACGGTTCAAACATTTCTGAATATAAATCTGAATATAAATTTTTATTGCAAATTATGTATTACTGGTCCATTCATAAAATATTCCCTATGTCGGATTGATAAACTTAAAGTACCCTAAAATTCTCTAAACTTTTATACTATCTATTATAGTAATTTTAAATTAAAGATTACTTGTTATTACCTATATAAATAAATGAAAAATACGGAAATAATCATTGAAAATCATTGAGACATTGAACTAGTTCAGGGTCTAACTAGTATTAATTATAATTAGCTAAAAAACTCATTTATCTTGTTATATTATTGAAAACCAAAATAGTGCTTCTGCTTGAAAAATTAAAGATATCTGTTTTTCCTTTTCAATTTGTGAGGAAAACAAAATCGCTACGGCAGCTACTATTCTATCTTTTAATGCATGTATTTCTTCTGGTTTTAGTTTTTCTGATTTAGTGGTGAGATTTCTTTCTTAGCGCTGAGCTATATCTTCCACTGAGCAGAGAAAACAGACTGTCATTTCTCTATCCGAGTAGATTCTTGAGACCCAATTTAGATGTTTTGCTGTTCCGCTGGAGGATGATGTCCATTCATTATTTACGAATTTATTTAGAAAGACCACAAAAATGAAGAAAATCGTAAACCTACCTAATTCAAGAAAAGCTTACTGGAGTCCTGTAACAAAATCCTTCCTTCAGAAGAAAGTTTCCGAAAGGAGCATGTAGCCACCTTTGACATTCAAATGTTGGTCACATAGTAGTCTGAATCCTTACTGGCTCTTAGTCTTGCTATTACTGCAGTCCAAAATTGGACAAATATTTAAGGTAATCCAAGAAGGAAATCCACCAATGCCAGTTGTAGTAGGTTGTGAAGCAGCTATTCTGAAAGTGGAAATAAGGGTTGAATGGCTCATTAAACATCTCTACAGGGAATACCATGGTTGGACAAGATATTTCTATTGTCGTGCTTTCAAAGACTCCGTAGACTGATTGAAAACCAGTGTTTCTATTATGCCTGAAGCCACACAATCATATATTATTTATAAGTAAGCCATAATTCAAGCTTATAAATGAAGTGAAATTAAAACTGTATTGCCTAAATCGTTTACATGAGATTTAGGTAAAGGCATTAGTAAACAACTAATAAGTTGTCTGTCCCTTCCGTTATGAAGGGAAATAAATTAAATATATGTGTAGAAGGACAATTAGTGCCACAAAAGTACTTCCTTATTACTCTATTATTACGTTTTATACTTCAGTGTTGTTATGATTGCTAAAAATTCATTAAAATATTGCTGAAAATTAAATAAAAATATTTTTTTAAGTAATTAAATTTTAAAATCATCTATTTCAAGTACAAGAGATGAAGAAAAATATTTTTGTCGTCATGTTTTTCAAGATAGAAAAAACATGCTGGTGATAGACTTTAAAGTCTCGACGAAATAAAATAATAACTTTAAATGAAATTAAGTAACTTCCAGTACAAACAGGTCCAAGCTACCTACTAGATTTTCAAAGATTTTTCCCATCACTTCATTTTCAGTGTCTCTTTTTGTGATGACAGAATGACAACATAGATTGGTAATGAATTAAATCAAACTAATAACAAATAGCCATTAGAATCACTTAAACTCTACCAATTTTCCTCGTCATAAAAACTGTGAAAGATCAGTAGTGTTAACATTTCTCATGTACTCTATATTTAATCAATTTTACTGAAAAGTAAAGTATATAAAATTTCAGGTTTATGCAAATCAGTTAGGAAGCTCTTCTTTATGAATCATAGTCATCGAGTTTTAAAACGTTTCGTGACTCAAGAATTACGTATTTTCCCTCCTGAGCCAAAGTTTTAGGTTTATTCTTTCAAGAAATGATAAACAAAATTAAAAGAAAATATCGCCTAACCGTAAATATTGGCGTTAGCGATGTCCTACTCTACCCCAATTTCTTCAAGATTTAACAGATTAAAAATCAAGGCTCAGTGTCAGAAAGGCAAAAAAAAAAATGCACACACAAGAGTTAAGCTTAAAGCTCTAAGAACGATATTAAATAACAAAATGGCAAATTTATGTAAAAATAATGATATAAGAAATATCAAATCTCAAATACCAGAATTTAAAAACCGTTGCATGGGAGTTTAATGCACCAATGAAAAACGATTTGCAGATGGTGAAAAAATTTCATTTAAAGTTAAAACAAAGGAAAATTTAAATTATCTATCTTGAATAATAACATTTTTTTTAAAGTTGAGCAACCTTAAAAAAAAAAAGGAATCACTCTTATACTTTCAGTCGAATGTCCACCTGTTCAGTCTTAAGTGAATTAAGGATAAGGTGGTTAAAAAAAAACAATTTCCAGCCAAAAATAGAGTCTTCGATACCTAAAAAGGCAAAATGATGTAGCATTATACACATTTTAATAATATTTATGAGAATTGGTCGAAGAATTCAATTAAAATTATTGATGAAATAGAAGCTTGGGGTTTTGAGTGATTAGAGTATATTTATATTTAGGAGGCAGTATATGTTTGTTTATTGGGGATTTACGGCGCTCAATTGCAGAGGTTATCAGCGCCCTTCATATTTTATGAATAAAATAAACTTTAAGTTGATCTTGACACAGGCCCCATCCCGACGTCCAGACACAGACTGAGCTCACCCCGCGGCGCCTCATGGCCCATCATCTTAATAGAATTTAAGGTCCATCATAGCTTTAGGTGACAGCCCTGTGAAGGAGGATGTGCTCGGTGGGACCAAGCCGACCACATCCCCCAGGGCGCCTCATGAGCGCCAGCAAGACGCCCAGCCCCCCGCCCCCCCCGCCCATGCCACGACGGGCCTGCATCCTATTGTTCCGCTAAAAGGAAGTCCTTCATATAAATTGAGTATGATTATTTGTGTTTAATTAATCTATTCGTTCGGTTGATTTTGTTTTTGAAAAGTTATTGAACATTACTATTTGTGTATTAGTTTCAGCTAATATATTCATGACTAGAGAATCAAGATGCCCCACGGACACAGCAATCCCCAACGGCCCGCACCCGCGAAACCGGGCCGCTCCCCACACTATTTGAGGCCCATTATGTGGGATTTACTGAACTGCCTGGGACGAGGATGTGCTCGGTGGGCCAATCCGACCACACCCTCCAGGCAGCTTTTGAGAAGGAGCGAATACGGCCCCGCCAGACGTGTCAAGGACATCTCGAATCATGTCATTAGATTTTGCATTCTTAATTTAAGCTAATGGTACACGGTTACAGGTGATCATATAGGGATGTGTATTTCAAGAATTTGATTAAGTTGTTTATGTTTTCTTCGTTATTACCGAGTGTTGTGGATATAGTGAGTGTGAGATTGAATCTATTAAGAAGATCAGTGTAATAGTGACATTCGGAAAATATATGTTGAATTGAAAGTTGCATTTGACACTTAGTGCATGTTGGTGGATCATCTCTACTAATTAGAAAACCGTGAGTAAGTCTGCTATTTGACTGGCCACTTTTTAGAACTCTCCTAGAAGAGTCACTTGACCTCGGAATCTCCTTAAAAACTTCTGATGAGCTGGATGATGCTGTCCAGTTCTTTACTATAAAGATCCAGCAATGTCTTTGGAAGGCTAACTTAAAACCCACCAGCACCCGCTCCACTGTAAATTCAGCTGAACCCCTCCCTGATTACATTAAAAACCTCATACAAGCTAAGCGGCAAGCTCGAGCCCTGTTCCAGAGGTACAGACATCCCTCAGATCGTAGGGAGCTTAACCAGCTATCTCGTCTCGTAAAGCAAAAACTAGGTGCTTTACGAAATAAGGCATTTAATGCCTACCTGTCTAGCCTCTCAAAAGGT
This sequence comes from Oncopeltus fasciatus, assembly GCA_000696205.2. Taxonomy (NCBI): domain Eukaryota; kingdom Metazoa; phylum Arthropoda; class Insecta; order Hemiptera; family Lygaeidae; genus Oncopeltus; species Oncopeltus fasciatus. The sequence goes on from KZ807046.1 coordinate 647,205, forward strand.
GACAAATCCCTCTGGACTGCTACTCGCAGGATTCTAAAGTATCAT
>KZ807046.1:648809-679871 GCA_000696205.2 Oncopeltus fasciatus
AGGGATGTGTATCTCAAGAATTTGATTACGTTGTTTATGTTTTCTTCGTTATTACCGAGTGTTGTGGATATAGTGTTTGTGAGATTGAATTTATTAAGAAGATCAGTGTAATAGTGACATTCGGAAAATATATGTAGAATTGAAAGTTGCATTTGACACTTAGTGCATGTTGGTGGTTCATCTCTACTAATTAGAAAACCGTGAGTAAGTCTGCTATGGCCTATTCGTAGACGCATGATGGCTACCTCTTCTTTTCGATTTTCACGTTCAGATGTCTTCCATGGTTTGACTGTTTTCTTTAGTAGTTTGAGTTTACTTTGTGGGGATTCATCCCACAGTGACTGCCAGGCCTTAGATATTTTTTCCAACAGTGGAATCGCGATATCTCTGGGGGTGACGAAAATTCTTTCTGGTATTTGTAAACTCAGGGAACTCTTTGCGGCTTGATCAGCCAGTTCATTTCCTTTAATACCACTATGTCCTGGTACCCAAATAAAGTGCACAAATTTTCCAATAGCATTCAACATAGCAATATATTCCTGGATGTGTATGACACTAGGGTGAGTTAAGTAAATATCTTCCAGGCCTTGTATTGCACTGAGTGAGTCCATTTATTTTATCCATCAGTATAAATTTTCCAGGGTGGTACTTGTGTTTCTACAGTTTCTGGTTTCATTCTTTGCAGTGTTTCGGTAGCTTCATGTTATCGGAGACATAAAGGTAACGTGGCTGATTTTTTCTCAAGGAATTCGTTTCTATATTTAGGTTTGAAAATATAGTTGAAGGCAGTATTATTGGGATTCATAAATATTCTCGAGATGTAATTTACTGCAAGCATANTAGAGAAATGCATCTTAAGTTATAGGCATTTGCTATCTATTTTCAGATTTCGTTATTTTTTCCCAAAGAGTCTTCACTACAAATACCCAATACCTATTCTAATTTTTTAACTGTAACATTTCCAACATCAGACAAGAGGTTACATTTATAAACTTTCATAAAAATATTTTGTTTAAATGAATAATCTTAAAATGTATATCCACCTATTTATTCGTTATATCCACATTTTATATACGTAATGTATATAAAAATTACGAGAATCTAAATGAAATATATTTATGATAAAAATATTTAATTAATAATTCTAAGTAAATGAGCGCGTGAATTTTCGCAATAAAGCAAAGTTATTCATATGTTTTACTGAGCAATTAAGTCCGATGGGTGAGAATTGTTAAATATTCATATTTGGTATAATTGTACTAAAATTACTTTTTTTTTTCTAGTTTATTCCAAGTGATATTGTATGTTTTTTTCTATATTTTGTATATTTTTCGCAACATGCGACTGCGACTACTGAATTTGGCATTACAATTCTACTTGGGAAAAGTTGAAATTGTGTACATTATATATATATATATATTTGTGTGTGTGTGTGAGCAAAAACGAGAAAGAGAATGTGTATAAGTATCAAATGGATCTTCAAAACTTAACAATCGCCATTACATTAGGTGTAATTTGTTGGCTGTAAGAGTAATTTCAAACCTCAATTTAAATTTCCTACATGTGCAAGACAAAGCTCAAAACAAGACAAATTGACGAAACACGCAAAACTAAAATCTTAACTTGATTATAATTAGTATTTCGAGTACGTCGAACATCCACTTTAGTTTTCGTCTATTTTCGGATTTTTCACACGCAGAAACCTAAAACATGATATTTTTAGTGGTTAAGGGTGCTCATACTGATTTTCAATGTAAATCTTGTTATGGTATTTAAATTATTAACATTAATAAATATTTAATGAGTAATTTTAGTAGGTAGCAATATAATTTAAAAACTATCGCGAGAAAGTGAATTAGTTAATTTTTGGGGGGGATTTTGAATAGAGAAAAATATAAATTAGATTTGTCGCTAGATGACATGTCAATAAAATAACCTTGGATTGTTACTTTTTTAAAAATTTCCAATTTAACGCAAGGAAGCAATGTACGAATATCTTGGCAAAAAATAATTTCATAAGTAGAAGTCTATAATAATTAAAACATGCTTTTTTACCGTTAATTCAAAGAAATTTTAACATGTTTTTCACTGGTATATAGAAAGTTAATTTCTTGAATGCTCCTGCTAAATGGGAAAGATATATCTCTTTTTAAATTAGTTTAAATGATGTTTAATTGCCAGCTGAGAGGGAACACTTATTATGGGAGCGTAATTGACTTTTAATGCCACAACTGTTTTCGCGTTTCTAAACTCGGTGGACCAGTAAAAGAATGACACTTAATTTCTTAAAATGATTAATATTCATTTGTTATTATAAGTATTGCTTAAATGTAATCCTAAATTAATTTTCAATAATTACCAATAATATTTAATGAATTTAATTTATATTAATATTACAATGCCCCCTTAAAATTTTTGTGAAATGCAATCATATTACATTAATATATCGTATGTCTTTAAACATTTATTTTATATACATTTTGATAATTGGTGCTTACCCCTCACCTTTTTCACAACAAAACTATGCATTTTACCCGATCAATAACGAAAACACTTCTACATTTTCAAAATCACTGTCATAAATTGAAAACCAGTATTTTCTTTATACCTGTGCAGCTCAATCACATATTATTTAAAATTAATTCATAGGGGAAAAAAACTGAAATTAAAATTTGATTACCTTAATAGTTTATATTAGATTATTTAGATAAATGCCTCTAGTAAAACAACTAAAAGGGTCAACTGAATGAATGCATGGTATGAAGTGAAATTAATTAAATATATGTTTACTCTTGTTGTACTTCATTGTTGTTATTATGGATACACATTCATTAAAATATTGCAGGTAATTAAATACAAATATTTTAAAACAATAATTGAATTTAAAAGTCATCTATTTCATTTAAATGATAGTGAAAAACATTTTTACTGATACATTTTATATAAAACATTATTTTTAAATGCTTTAAAAATTGTCATTATGTCACATATTTTGAAAAAATATCAGTTTTTAGAAAATGTGATCAAAACAAAATTACATTCTATTTCGTAATTAAAAATCCAAAATTTTGAAGCAAAATGACTATGGAAACAGTTGCTTTAATTTAAATTTTTTTTAAAGTTAATATATTACTAATGAAGAAAGTTTGTTTATTCTCTTCCCGAATGGGAAGAGCGACTTAAACATTCCCAATGATTACAGAGAAGCTGGTTTTCTCTTTGTCCTGTTTATACGTTGCTTTCTCTCCCCTAGAGGCTGAACTCACTAAATTATAAGGGAGTATTGCAGAGTCGTTCCTGATCGAGCAGCTGTTAAGTTTGGGTTGACCGGAGTTTGGAGTCAGATGGACTTGCCGTACGAATGTTTCGTCTGATTAAATCAGCGGACCTCCAAGCCCTCCACCTCAGCCTCAAATATTCAGTAGTCACGCTACAACTACCCCTGCCACCTTACTCCCATCCCTTACTTTCACTGCGATTTGTCTAAATCGCTCCCTGTTACCACAAAAAAATACCCTATACTGAAAACAATAATATTTGAATATTGTATAATATAATCTCTGATATATCATTGAAAACTGCTTTCGGAAGCGAAAACTATATCATTGATGAAATTTTACTTTACCATCACAGTTTTCAATTTTATTTTATTTTTAAATTAGGGAGCAGATTTCGTTGTTAATCCAACTTACATCAATAGGAGTAAAATGTAGTTTAATGAGAGGATCATTGAAACAAGAGATTTGGCTGCAGAGTGCATTTTGTTTAGTCTAGAGCAATAAAAATTAACCGAGATTCTATTTTTGTCAAAGCAAGATACAAGATGTAATAAAAGAAACTTAAACAATTGGGTAGGGAATTTGCCTGTGTCGTAAATTTAAATTTGAAATTATTAGACGGTCTATAAATCATAATGAGTTGTATTTATTAATGATATTTTGTAAGTTACTTTAAAATTTTAAAGGGTGAATTCGTTTCTAAGAGAAATATAAAGAATAAGAGAGTTGGGAATTACCAAATGTGTCAAATGCTACATACAATTTTTGTTTTTTATCCTTAGGGTAGTTTTAGTTTTTTATCCTTGGGGTAGTTTTATTTTTTTATCCTTAGGTTTAGTTTACAAAAATACAACACAGAACAACTTTGTTTGTTGATGGAATAAAAATTATTGGAGTTACATAATTATATAGAATAAAAAGGGGTAAGGGTTTAAAAGAACGTTATAAGTTAATTTACTACTTAGTTACCTCATCTCATTTTTCGCAACAAAAATTGACATCAACCATTTAAAATTTGACCAAAAAAAGAATCCCACTTAAACTTTTAAAACAGCAAAATTTGTTGTGTATGAGGGCATGGCTGCCACATACAATTTGAGCAATAATAGCTTATGAGCTACAGCCACAATATAAATAAATTATGCGATTGCTATTCATAACATAAAAAATCTAAAAGATCCATGAATAATTAAGATTATTATTTTCCGAGAAAATAATAAAAAATGGGGATTTCCCGACACCATTAACGGTTAAATTGAAAACGATTACCAATAATCAATTTTTCATGACTTTTTACACTTATTAATATATAAATTTTTGGATAAACCCTGACCGAACCCCAATTTAAAAAAAATATCTACTATTACCTCTACGGCAAAAAATATCTCCATTTAATATTTTTGAAATTTCAGGCATTTTAGATTCACATAAGTCTCTAATAATATTGAGAACCTAATAGGTGCAAAATTCAATTTTCCAACATTTATTTCCATTACTCTTTTAGGAAAAATACTTATTGAGTAGGACGTTTATAAAGATAATAAATTCCCCCCTTTAGTACGATTTTAATACACCTTTTGTTCAAGACCTCATTTGTTCCTGCTTCACTCTTTTCCACAGTAAACTGCCATTCCATCCTAATCCACTAGCACAGACCTTGTCTTCCAAATCCAACCCCTACAACCCTCCCAGTCTTCTACAAAGAGGATGGCCCCGTGATCTCCTGGGGACATAGTCTGTAAATAATTTGTGAGTTGTGTAATTGTTCACCATTTCTCCTCAAGCGATTGTCATTGAATGTTATTTTTATTTTGTTCTTTGTTTCTCATTCTAATCAAATTATAAAATGTTTTTATTTTAACAGAATGTAATGTATATATATAAGTAAATAAAAAAAAATCAACAGCGGAGTTGAACTCTTCTACTAAACGTCTAGATCTGCCTGTTAGAGATTTACCCTCATCCATGGATCCACCATGGATGATTAAATTTGTATTTTACATTTTTCTATGCCCATAAATGTTTTTTTTTAAATTTAAGAATGAAATATAAAGCATTTACTGTATTTTCCGAGAACCAAAGAATGGCAATAATGCAATTAGGAAAACACATTTAGTCACTTCACTGAGACGTTTTTTTTTTAGAATGACTGCTAGCATCATGAGTGTAAAGTTAAAAATAAACTCAGTGTTCCACTTATTGCTGCCTCTAGGGTTGAAGTTTGCGGCCTCTATCTCCGCTAGTTCTGTATTGGTTAGGGGTAGGTTGCTTTACCTAATTTTTTGCACCCCACATTCTAAAGTAACCCTACCTCACTGAGATCGGCTGCATCCGCATCTACTGAATATCAACTTCTATTCTTCAACACTTCAAATAATAATCTTTCATCGTTTTTATTTATAAGACGGAGCTAGCTTCAACAAATGGAGACATACTTTAAAACACATTCACCATGTTAGAGCTATGTAAATAAAGATAAATTTTCAGTTGAGGAATTTATATATTTGATATTCCATGTTATGTAATCTTCCAAAGATATTGAATATATATTTTACCAATGAACAAATCCATGTTAAATCTCATTACACTAAATAAAATACTATACATGCAGCTATAATTTCTTTTAATCGCACTTGACCATGTAATCTCTCAGTCCTGTTTCCCCAATTTCACTCAATAATGAACTCAGTCATTATTTTTATTTATTATTTAAACGGTGTATATGTGTGCACACACATAACTTATCAGAACGTAGCTCAATGCAGGTGCATGATAAATTTAATTAGATTAAATTGTACTATATTCTTGATTACGTTCTTATTTTTCATGATAATACTGTCAGAAGTAATTGTAACTATGCGTATTTATTATATATAAACTTTAATATTAATTACTTTCTACATGATCTGTGCGTATTACTGATAAAAATTATAAATGAACAGTATTGATATAATTTGGAAATTATTCTTGAAATATACAATATATCTTAGTGGTATTAGCGAATAGAAAAATTATTAGTGGGGTTTAAAAGACATGAAATCTCCAAGTACAAAAATTATTCGTTAAAAATAAATATACATAATAATAATTGATGATAACAATTACTTATGATTACTAATTTCAGTAAATTAACAAATAAAAATATAACTTTTAATAATTTGGTAAAAATAGCGAATGTTCAAAATATCTGTTATTTTTAATGAAGTTTATTGAGGTCAATCACATTTAGGATCTGAGATGGAATTGTAAACTGTCTATTTTAAATTACACTTTAAAACGCAAAATCAATGACTTATTGGGAAATATCGAGCCAATAGATAGATGTCAAGAAAATGAATACTAGTAACTTTTATAATATATGTAAGACTTTAACAAACTTGTGAAAATAAATATAAAAAGATAAATATATATTCAACCTCTCCTTAAAACTGTTAATATTAGATTCATGTGGGTTGCATGGTAAATTTATCCAGCTCCAATAGAGTTTTAATGAGCCTCATAATGGATTTAGGCAGTAAATTGTAACAAAATGTTAGAGAAAGCAAAATAACTAGAAAGTAGACAGAAATTCATATGTTTGCTAATCGTTGTAATGAAGAGTAGAGGTAATTTGAGAAGATAAAAGTTTCTCTGTGAAGGGAGACAGGCTGTGAGGTACAATAAGAGTGGACAGGAGTCAGGTGTTCCAGGCGGATGGATGCGGGCTTTCTGTAAAAACCAGCTGCTCCACAAAATCCCGAGGCTACAGACAGGATGAGAGATGTACCCTCGCCACGGATGGCCGATACGAGCACATCGCATTTGTCTTCATCCCAACGCAAAGCTTACATTAACCCCCCCTTTACCAGATCTAAACAGGTTTCCCTGCAATCTGCAAACCTCCATTAAAATACACGACTTTTACATATATATATATAACATTATTACATATACAACAACAATGTTTTTATTTTATCTTCTAAGTAAGATAAGGGAAAATCTATTAAACTTCTCACATAAATATGCGAATGTAAATAGTTGATTTTCTTGTGGGAAATCTGCTAAACCTAATAAAATCGAAGATATGAAAGCTTTTCTTTTTCTTCATCAGCTATTAACCTATGACCTAATTAGATTGCATAGAGAAATTCAAACACAAAATTTAGTTTATATATATATATATTCAACACTAGAGGTCACTGANTTTATATATATATATATATATATATATTCCATTCCTTTAAAAAAATGTGCCTCCTTGTGACCTAAAATCCCTTAGTTTTTTTAAGCTTAGTAAAGTATAGGTAAATGACTTTGTTGTATTTAGAACATCAGTGGTTTTACATGAAATTTGCAGCTATGAATTTTATGGTAGTCTGTCCAGAGTAGAGGTCAAAGTTGTTCTTGAGTTGTTCTTCAAATGGTATTAGTTTCTTGCTCCCGAATGAATTTACAATGGTTAAGTACTAATAATACAAATTATCACGCAATTGAATCGAAATATAAATCAAATCAATTTGATATAGTTGATTGACCGTGAACCTTTATATTTTTACTTCTTCAAATTCTAAGACCGAATCCCCGAACATTCCCTCCTCTCAAAAGAAATATATTTTACGTTTATTTTGTAAGTATGGTTATTTTTCCAGTTATTTAAAGAAAGATAGAAAGAAAACAAACTTTATTCTGGGACTAAGTCCCTATGAATAACATTATGTGAATTTTAGGCCTTTTCTGACTCAAAAATGTACGTTATTGTAATAAAACAAAACAAATAAAAAGAGAAGTTATGAAAATTAAATAAATACTTAAACAAAAATAACGTTTTTCCTGGCTTACATTTAAGTTATTTATCCATAACAATATGATTGGGGAATGAAAAAGAAGAAATAAAGAAAACAATGGGTGAACATATAACTGGTTTAGAAAATAAAATGCAATGTGAGGTACAGATTTAACGAATTAAACCAACACACATTTTACTCACACTAATTCGATTAATTTACATATAATCCACACGCGCACAACATTCATTCAATCGTTAACAAGAAAATTTCTCTACGAAGAATATTCAGTTTGGATGGATAGAAGATACTGAAAATGGAGGGATTTGAATATGGAAAGAGCAGGAGCCCGTCAAATATTTGAGGGTCGGGAGTTCCGAAGGCTAGCTGCCCGTGCTAGGAAAGAGCGGCGATAAGAAGCAGTTCTATAAGAGGGAGTGTAGAGATCAGAGGTACGGGATCTAGTGTGGCGTGAACGGACTGATGAGGGGAAGGTAAGGAGTTCATAAATGTAGGAAGGAGAATTTGAAGAGACAGTATTATAAAGGAAGGAACCAGGGAGGTAAAGTCTAGAGTAGGAAGGTAACAACCAATTTAAATCTGCATACAGGCCGGTTACCCGGGAATTCCTAGGTAAGCCGAAGACAAACCACGCAACAGTTTAAGAGACGCTTTAGTCTACCATCAAGGCTATCCAAGACATGGCATATACCACAAACAGTAATCAAAGTGAGGGATAATAAGTGAAGAAACAAGGAGTTAGCGCGTAGATCTGGGTAGGAAAAGAGCTGAGCTTCAGAATTATCGAAGAGATGTAAAATAGCGCCGGGACATTTGGGAAATGTGAAACTTCCAGGAGAGGTTTTGGTCAAAGGTTACACCAAGATTTCCAACCGAGGAAGAGAAGGAAATGGGAGTATTATTAATGGTTAAATTAGGAAGGATAGGAAAGGAGCTTAATTGGGGAACGGAACCTAATATAACTGTTATTTAAATGAAGAAATTAATTATGGTATGTTATCCCACGTTAAACTTTCTACAAGAACTGCAAGTTGGAGACCCGAATTTGATTCTCGACCGAGGTAGTAAGATTTTTTCTGGCTTCCTTGCTAATATAATTCTCTTTGAATTTACCGCATTCTAATAAAATCTTTTTTGATACGCTCAGCTATAGATTTTATCAAGCTCGCTTTTGATCAACTTCACTGCCGCAGTCAGTTCCAAAGGGGAAAAGGAATGGTAAAGTTGGAACTCGTCGGTATAAAGATGGTAAGAACAATATTGGATAGCGGCTGGGAGGTTTTGCTGAAATGGAGACAACTTGGGAACTTTGCTACAGGAGTAGGAATTTTACTTATTTAGGAGACCATCGTGTCCTACTGCCTTCGTTTAGATTTTCATGGAGTCTTAAGAATGACCGTTTTCCATGCTTTAGGGAAGACTGAATATTGTAGTGCAAAGTTGAAACCTAAACGAGTACTGGAAGAATGACTGGTAGGCACAATTTCATTAAATTAATTGGGAGACCATCGTGTCCTACTGCCTTCTTTCGGATTTTCATAATGGTTTCTAAGATGTCAGAGGGGGCAATATAAGAGAAATACAAGTTTTTATCACTGATGGATAGGACACTAGGTGTGCATAATTGACAGAGCAAAGGTCAGGAAGAGACCTTTGTTGAATGAAATTTAAATTTCTATTGACATTACAACTGCTAGGATATTTCAATTCCGAAATTCAAAAACTTTGCCCCAACACCAAAGAAAAGAGGAACATATTTTATAGTAAGATATATTTTATCGACCATATGTTATGCAAGAAGGTCAATATTCTAATCCTTATCTTTCAAGCCCGTAAAATTTGTATTTAAAACCTAACATATACCACCTTGAAAAGGTGAAAGCGAATAGGAACAACGGTTTTCTTCTTTCGAAAAATACACACTTTTTAATAAAAATAGTATGAGTTTTACATCGGTAAAAAAAGTATAATGAGAATTTTCCATTCTTTTTTAAACGCCTAACGTAACTTACTGAGGCAATTTCATGTGTACTATGCAAGTTGGTGGGAACCGGACGGAAGATAGCTATCAATTCTTGATATTTTAAAATACTAGTTCAGAAAATTGCATGGAATACTGATAATTGTGCATACAATTATATATATATATATATAATAAGATGCATGCTAGTGGACTTGCAAGTATTGAATCCTCGGAAATAGAAAGTTGGGGTAGCCGCTGGTCAAGGGCGAAATGGCCTGAGAGAGGAGTTGTAAGCCAGGGTAGTAATACCCTTATTATGGCCAGGGGTCCAAGGGATCGGTCTCCTGAATATTGTATCCATCACGGGATTAGGAACTGTTAACGCTCGACCGCTCTTACCAAGTCCCTAAAGGGGACCTCTTCTTATTCCCCAAATTCCATTTGTCCTCTATCATTGATTTAATCTCGGATACCTTCGGCAAATAAATTCGATTGAATATTGTTCGATATTTATTGCATCCGCTATCCGAAGTTGAACACAATTGAACGCCAAAATATCATTCATGTAACCTTCATTCAAATGGTGCCGGTTAATATAAGCAGTACAAGATGATGTTCATGTTCCATTCAGAAGAAGCAAAATTTCCGGAGAACTAATTTGTACATGACAAACATCATTTTGGCAGTAATCGCTTCCCACCAGCAAAAGTTCAAAATAAATTTATGTAAGCGGTATTGTTTAAATTATTCAGCTCATCTTGCGCCCATGTCAAGAAAATAGTTTATACCATTCTCTACATATACAAATATGTAGGTTCATCCATTTCAAGATTCCTAGAAAATCAGTTTATTTCATGCCTTTGTTTATGAGTTGATTAGGGCAAATAAGGGGCTTCTGGCACACACTAATGAAGAAAATGGCGGACGCCATGGTTTATCGCTAAAACTTCTTAGCTATAAGCCAACCTCTTTGGATCAGGGTAACAGCGCTCGGGGTCTTACCTCTAGGTCTCTGCAGTTGACGACAGAGTAGCGAATTTCCTACTTCATTGCTTGTGAGCTTAGGAGCTACCTACCTCTCATTGGAGGCCCAGAGATCTCAGCGAATTTCCTACCTCATGAGTCGTGACGTCATAGGAGGTACCTACCTCTCATTGGAGGCCCAGAGGTCTAAATGAGTTTCCTACCTCATGAGTCGTGACGTCATAGGAGCTACCTACCTCTCATTGGAGGCCCAGAGATCTCAGCGAATTTCCTACCTCATGAGTCGTGACGTCATAGGAGCTACCTACCTCTCATTGGAGGCCCAGAGGTCTAAATGAGTTTCCTACCTCATGAGTCGTGACGTCATAGGAGGTACCTACCTCTCATTGGAGGCCCAGAGTTCTCAGCGAATTTCCTACCTCATGAGTCGTGTCGTCATAGGAGGTACCTAACCCATGTGGGATCCCCTGAGATTTTAACAAATTTCCTACCTTATCACTTATTATGTAATAGGAGTGGTTAATGTAGGTTTACCCTTCAGGGGGCTCCTGATTTTTTTAATCGAATTTCCTTGTAACCCAGGCGAATTTCCTTGTAACCAAGACATAACCTTCTTAAGCACATTTACTTTTAATAGTAACATAACCTGCCCAAGCGAATTTCTTACCATATTATCTTTAAGGGAGCTATTCCCCTCTTCAGACATTGTCATATTCTTTGACCTTTGACCCCATAGAGATTTTATATATATTTTCTAGAAACATACGGGTGATCATGTGACATATGAAGTTAATCCCCCTCCCATGTTAGAATGAGTTTAAGGAGTATTTTTTACCTTTGACCACAACAATATTTTATTTAAATTAATCTTAATACCCTATAAAGTTAATCCCCCATTTTTTTTTTAACCATTGACACCTCACCCCTAAGATAATTTCCTATATTCTCTATTTTTCCTTATACCTATGAGGGGATAATCCCCCTCCCATGTTATTTGATATCAATTGACCTTTGACCCCTCATCCCCAAGAAAGTACGGTTAAGGTTCTAGACTCCTGAATCCCATGTTCAAATATCACAGCGCACAACATTTTCTTTCTATGCCCAAGTTTGTAATTTCTAGCTTGCTCCTGGAGAATATCCAGCTTTGCCAATCTTCATTGAATTAAGAATCAGGCCAGAACGGTGTGCTGACCACAACTTATCTAATGTGCCGTGAGTCAAGATGCATGCAGCGGGACTGGTTATTTTTTAAAATTAATTAATTCTCACAATTCCCAAAGGAGCTAATCCCTCGATACTGCGTTATAATGTGTTTTAGTATTTTTTACCCCTCGCCCCCCCGATAATTTCCTACCTAGTTACACGTTGCTGTGTGTGGGGGCTTACCCCCCCCCCCGGTTTCAAGTGTGATTTAACATCGAATTTGTCTATTTGAATTAAACTAATGGAGTATCTTAATCCCTTATTAAGATTATCCCCCAATACTCTATTATAACATGTTTCAGAAGTTGACACCCTATTCTAAACAACCATTACTCAAGGCAAGCTATTATTCGCCATTTCAAAAATGTATCTTTTTACCTTTTATCCCTAGAGTTGGTCATATTGTAGTATGTAATTCAGAGGGTGCGTCAATAGGCGAACTTCGTCCCAAATGTATTGATGTATGTATAAAAAGAAATTTGCTAAAATCTCTATGGACCCCACACGGGGTTGTTCCCTCCTATGACGTCACAACCAATGAGGTAGGAAGTTCGCTGAGATACCTAGGACCCCACTGAGGGATAGGTAGCTCCTATGACGTCACAAGCTATTTTTTTTTTTAAACTTTATTATTAATTACATTCTACATGTTCACGTAGGCTTCGACGGTCGTAAGATGTATTTACCAATCGTACTTCCCCCACTCTAAATTCCCGGCCTGTCTAGAGTAACCTTAGTGATTACACTTTAAATTGATTCACCTTAAAGTACGCTTTACACTCATTCTTCTCTCGGGCGGAAAAATGATCGGAATATCGTCATTTACTCTTCTTTATTTGTTTTAGCTTTGATAAAAATACGAAAAATTTCTTTAGATTAGGTAGCTTCTTTCGACTTTATAATTTCAATTATTTTTTACTCTTAATTCCTCCTCTTCTGTTTTTTTATCAGACATTGAGAAACTAATAGAATGTAGAACTAACTAAAATAATGTAAAATTCTTGGATAATCAATAGTAAGATTCTTTCTAAGTTTCTAAAGAACACTACCTTTCCAAAATTTGTCTTGCACGAAATACAAATCTCTGATATAGCCATTGGAGGATATTTCTTCTAACTGTACATCAGTCAGCCATCGCATTGTGTGTTTGAGGACGAGCTTCTGATATGGTCTATCAGGTGTTTCCCTGTCACATTCTAATTCAAACTCTTCTCATGAATACCAACAAGCCTTCAATACCCCATTTTCACTTATCCCTCTAGCCTTATGATTCGACTGTAATACGCTGAGAAAGGGAATAAAATCTTCCTCTTAAGTTTAATTAAATATCTTTAATATCGTTAGTTAAAATTCTTCCGTTTAAAGCGCTCAGGTACACTAAGAAAATGTACTGTGACATGTTATAGTGCAACTATTGAAGTCCTATAATGCTTCCAATCACATTACATACTGGCTTACAAAGAATGCAAATAAATAACCAATGCTAGTACGTTAGCAGTGGCATAAATTTCAATTCAAAACGTAAATGTTTTGACTCTTCTCAAGAATTACTGGTTCTCCTTCAATGCCTATATTCCTAACATGTCTCTACGTCTTTCAAAGTACTGAAATTGACTGTGAAGTGGATCTCAGTGATATAAGCTACGGCTAAGTTGTGCCTTAGAAGAAAGTTATTGCACGATGTCTGATAGATCTTAAAACAAAAACAGTTAAAGTTATGATTTTGAGAGCTAGTCACTGCTATATTTGGGGTTTTTAGTTAGCAGCTTAATCAAAAGTGGCTTGTTTAAAATTAATATAGAAAATATTTAATATATATTCTCATTAATTGAGAATATTTGACATTTACTATATTTTATGAAATACGGTTTTTACACAATTAATGAGAGGGAATAGAATAAAAAAATCTATCTGTCCCAGCCAGGAACAGATGGATTCGATTCCTGGCTGGGACAGATAGATTTTTTTATTTTATTCCCTCTCAATAATTGTTTAAAATTTACGTGGGATAAAATACCACAACCAAATTAAATATTTACGGTTTTTACATTGCCTTATTGTTTCAGCTACAACATGCACATTTAGACTTTGGATGAAGCAATCTATCCAACGCAATACATATTTGGCAGAAATTTCCAAGCCAAGTACTCCATTTGGTTTTGACATTTCCTACGTAAATATATAGTAAGTGAGTTGCAGACGACCCTATCCCCTCAGGTGGTCTAGGAGAAGGTGAATGAGAGTTATGGTGTCAACTCACTCTTAAATAATTTTGATACAGAATAATTGTGTGAAAGCCCCACTTGTATATCCTATTCACTCAGAGGATGTACTAATAAAAGCTTTCTCATATTGGTTCAAAATGGATTCATAAAAAAAACTTTCGATGTAATACTCTGTGAGAAATCTTGTGAGGGGTTTCACTATAACTATTGCCGCTTAACACTAATTGGATTTATAGAGAGACCTTTAGGAAAACTCATGTTTACTGAAACCTATTAGATCCGTAATTAGGTCCTCAAAGTCCTTTGTTTCGCATGAGTGAATCAATAGAATTTCATTTTCTAGAAGTATATTATTTCCTGTGTTTGATGGCGGATCTCAAATAAATTAAACTAAACTCTTAAATGTCGAAGCTAAATTAAGTTTCTCTCTTATAACTTAACCTTGAATCAACTCATTTTAGGTTAAATTATATGAGGAAAATGAGGAATTTACAAGAACAAAATTTGTAATTGTAATATCTTCGTCATTCAGTAGCGAAAATTTAATAGAACAACACTGGTAAAAAATGTAATTTTCCTTCGTCAAGATGCCTATTTAGCAGATGAAAAAATTCCTAAGGACGTAATCCGTCTTTATTGATTCAGGGATTTAAAATAAAAATATAAAACTGTGTGCTGATAACAATTACGGTTGCTCTGGTCTGGGTTCCATAGGGAACATAGGGGTATTTAGAACAACAAGATGTTGGTATGAAATGGAGTGAAGGATTGGAGACTTGAGAATATTGTCCTCGTGCAAGGCTTCTGAAGAGATAAGAATAAACGCTCTAATCATTCTTACATTTGCAGCTTAGGTTAGACCGACTTTATTGTGATTCAGTTGTTGAGTTAAACATCTAGCAATCCAACACAAAGGCCTAGTTATTACAAGTTTCATTTCGCTACCTTGACAGTATGCTTGTATAACTAACTTATATATACAGAAGTTATTTATGTTTTATACGAACTTATGACTTTGAAAATTATTATTAATATATTTTCAGCTTTACTTTTCTGGTCCTTTTAACATAAATACCAATTTTAATAAGGCTTTCAGAATGATATTAATGTATCTTCTTATCGTGCTTTTTGGTGCAGAGTTGGCTGCAAATATTAACTCTGGTAGCAGATGCTTTCAAGAAGTTTAATTATAATCACTCTTTTGACAGTCTCAAAGGCCTTCGTTATATAAACAAAGCAACTGAAGAGCACTTTCCTCCTTGTAATTAATATCTCTAAAAACCATTCTTCATTTAGGAAGGAAAGGACCTTTGTATTTATCACAATCAACCCTGATTGATTCCACCGTTTTCTTGAATTCCTGTTTTGAAATCGTCACAAATAAGAAAAAAAAGTAAAAGATAGCTTTAAAACATATACAAAAAAAATTTCAAGAATATATATCTACTCTGAGAGTGCAGTTATTACGTGATTTTAGAAAATTAAAACAGGAATTCAAGTTCGTGAAGCTCACAAAAATTACACTCACAAAATAACCTATTTAAAACATGAACTATATTACACGTTTTAAATCCATTAGAAAAAAAAATCTTTTTTAAAATCTCATTATATTCTTCCTCACTAAATAGTTTATTTTCTCATAACTTATTCTCATAATATCCAAAGTAACCTAATCGACATGTCTACATGGATAAGCAATTTTGAAAATGCTCTGAAGAAAATCTATTAAGGTCCTACGAATGTGTATAAAAATATTGCATAATTATTTGAATTCATTTTATTTGAGAAGGGTTCCTCTCCTAAATAAATTTACTGAGCACGAATGCAATTTACATCCAAATGAGCTCTAACTATTATCTTGAAGACGTGCTGAATATTATTTATACAGATTAGTTTTTCTAATTTTCAAGACTGTTATAGTCAACCTGAAAAATCAATATCATATATATTATTTACATATAATATACAGACGAAATTGTCAATTTCTAAACGCCATATCCCAAAGTTGGTAGACATAACAAATTAATAACAATTACAATATTCAATTTTTAATTTGACGATCAGAGGGTTCAGCATGTTCATTTGAAATTAGACATATCGTCGAAACTGATAAAAAGTAAATGCAAAATTTCTTATAAATCAGTTAGGCGATTTTTAATGAATATGTTTGGCGGTGGGCGTGGATTTTTTATTAAGTAGATAGCGGAGTCTTATCTGGATGAGCAGTGATTAGAGTTCTTGCGTAAGCTCTTTGAGATCTTGATGCTTTCTTCCTATCTCGTGATTTCTGCTTCCTATCCTCTGTTTATTGGACTATCTGAGCGACAAATGTGAACTGGTAGTTGAATGGTGGTGGAAGATTCATGGTCAAGATAAACTCATATTTTTCATTTTGTTTTTAGAGAAAATACAAATTTTAAATTAATAATTTAATTTCTTCGAGGTTAATGGATCATGCTAAAATAAAATTAGGCCCATCTTCGGAATGGATTGGATTTACATTTCATCATTCTCAAATTTCTTAGAATTCTTCAATGCTATCGGATATGGTTTAGTGGTTTTTGAAAAAATCCGGGTACAGTGTACGACCGTTCTGTTCGATTTACGGATTAAGTCGGATATGTAAATATTTTGACGAATTTATAATTTTTTGTTTTATGCCGCAGTATTATTATTAGGTTAGATTTTATTTCAGCAACATGTTGACATGTAAAGTTGACTCAGTAAATTCAAATGAATAGCAGTTTATAGATTTTCTTGATTTACAAGATACCGACAACCAAATCTCTCCACCAACTATCCTGGGTTTGACACTACCATCTCAAACAAGTCTCCCCATCACTGCATCAGTCTTATGCTGCTCTTGAGTACGTAACACTTTTCTATAAATTTGTGTATTAGTGTGTGAAAGTTATTCAAAATAATGCGCGTCTTACATATTGGTATGAATGAATTGTTGGCAGCACTGACGGATTTGCAAGATTGTTCATTCAGAGTTGTGCGTCCCTAAGTTGTGTATCTCAACGTTCGCAAATTTCCTTACATTTGCATTGATGCAACTATAGGTGTAACATGCTCTATCTCCATCCCTTGGCGATACCAAGGTGATTCGACTATCTATCATAACCCGTTCATCGTTTTCTTGCTTCATCTTCGAGGACAGTCTTGTAATAAGTGAGGTATCCTTTATTGATTCCTTTCTTACCATTTTCCCTTCTCACTCTTAATTATTCCAGCTGGGATCCAGTACCATTTATTTACACTCCTTTTTTATCTAAGCTCACCAGAGCCAATTTTATTTCTCGTTAATTCGTTTTTATTATTTAATTGTCGAAGACATTGTTGATAAAAAGCATATAAAGCAATTGAGCTTATTTCTATAAAGTTGAAAGCTTTAATTTTAGTAAGAAAAATTGTAATTAAGTGATATGGTTCAAGATTATTAAAATATAGTAAAGATAGGGGTTTTTTTTTTTTGGAATTTGGAATTTTCTTTGTATGGTTGAAAAGTTTTATAATAAAAAATGTTATAAAAAATTGAAAAATTTTAATAGGTTACATATACTGAAAACCTCACGCTCTTTATATAACCTAACAGAACGGGGTGAACGATTTAAATCTCTTGATTGTGCAGTCTCCATTTTTCAAATTCAGTCCTTTCATTTCTCTTTTCAGAAATCATTATTTTTTATTTCTCCATGTTAATAATGAGCAGCCAAAGAGAAAATTACGTAGACAGTCGATTTCTCATTATTTGGAGAGTGAATTATAATTGTCCCGATAAGAACATCTCCCCCAAATAACCTGCCAGGTGATTTATCAGTAGAGAAAAAACAAAGCTGACCAAATATATAAATGTTTTAGGTCCAATCTCTATGCTTTACTGACTCAGTCAGCTGATACCTTAGTACTTCATAGAGTTTCTATGAAGATACTAAAGCTTCATAGAAACTCCTGAATCATAGAGCTTGCAAAAAAAAAGCCTTTTTCTTCAGCAAATCAAAAGCACACTTAATATTTAGAAAAACTTATAAATGTTTTTTCCATTTATTTAAATTAAATTGATTGTTATTGAAAATGAAATGTGTAAATTGTCCATTGCACTGTTTTTTGTCTTTTATTTTCTATAACCTGCTTGAAATTCGGCCAAAATATTGTTACTAATTAACATTTTATTCTATTCCCTCTCATTAATTGTTTAAAATTTACGTGGGATAAAATACCACAACCAAATTAAATATTTATAAAGAAAAAATTAAATAAAGTAAATGACGAGAGTCGACAAAATGTATGAAAATGTCAGCACCTTCGAGAACAGACGAAGTTCTCGCCTTTCTCGTGGGTTAGGCTCTTGCTAGTGTAGAGGCAATTGAATGAGACAACTAACGCGTCCTGGTAGTATAACTGGCAAGTACACCGGCCCGGAAAGCAGGAGATTCAGGTTCGATTCCTGGCTGGGACAGATAGATTTTTTTATTCTATTCCCTCTCATTAATTGTTACTTTTTTTTTTAACTTTTATTTATTTATTACATTCTGTTAAATTAAAACATTTTGTAATTTGATCACCACAATGAATTAGAGAAAAAAAAAAGACATACAATATCAATCACATGAGGAGAGAAGGTGACCAATGACACCACTCTCAATTTATTTACAGATTATGTCCCCAGGAGGTCACGGGGCCATCTTCTTTTTAGTCGTCGGGGTGGATCATAGGGGTTGGAGTCCGATGACAGGGAGTGGGCATATGGATTAGGGTGAAATTGGAGTTTACAGTGGAGGAGCTTGAAGCGAGTGGAGATGAAGTCTTGGACGAATGGGATATTATAATCTTGATGTAGGGTAGAGTTCGAGACGTAGTATGGAGCATTTGCAATAACTCTTAGGATTTTGGATTGGAAGGATTGAATACGTTGGATGTTGGAAGGCTTAGCGGCACCCCAGAGTTCTGCACCGTATGTCCAGATCGGTCGTATTAGTGTTTTATATAGAGTCAGTTTATTCTCTGTTGTGAGCTTTGAACGCCTGTTTATTAGTCTGTATAAGAGTCCGTAGCGCCTGTTGAGTTCTTGTCGTTTGATTTTTATATGTTGGCTCCAATTAAGTCGTGAGTCAAGGTGGAACCCAAGGTAACGGACTGAATCAAGGAGGGGTATAGGTATACTATTAAATGTGACATTAGAGGGGGAATCTTTTCTTAGTTGAAAATTTACCTGTACGCATTTGGACTCATTTATCTTAATTCTCCATTTGCTACACCAGTGCTGAATGGCATCTAGGTGGTTTTGTAGAATATTGGAAGCGGTTTTAGGATCAGGATGGGAAGTGAGGATCGCTTTGTCATCTGCGAATAGGGCCAGTAGGGTATTAGGATGGGTGGGGATGTCCGCAGTGTAAAGAGTGAAAAGGATAGGTCCAAGCACACTGCCCTGTGGAACGCCCGCTTTCACAGGGAAGTGTTCGGAGTAATCTGATCCTTGCCGGACCATAAAGAATCGGTTAGAGAGATAAGATTTAAGGATTAGATAGATGGTACTTGGGAATATGGACTTGAGCTTATATAATAGTCCAGAATGCCATACTCGGTCAATGCTTGAGTGACGTCCAAGAATGCACCAGGACAGAATTATTTTCGCTCAAGGGAAGAGGATATGTAGTCTACAACGCGAAACATCTGCTGGACGGTAGATTGCTGGGAACGGAAGCGAAACTGATGATTGGGAAGGATATTTGAGGAATTTATGATAGGCATCATTCGTTTTAGAAGAACTTTTTCAAATACCTTGGACATTAAAGGAAGAAGGCTGATTGGTCGATAGGATGATGTATTGTGAGCAGGTTTACCGGGTTTGGGAAACAGGATTATTTCAGAGAATTTCCAGAGAAGGGGAAAGTGGGTGGTTCAAAGGACACTATTATAGAGGTATGTCAGGAAAATGATTGCTTTTTGGGGTATGTTTCTAAGTATTAATCCGGTGATTAAATCATAGCCGGGTGCTTTGCGTTTAGGCAGATGGTTAATAATATACTTGACCTCAGATGGTGTTACTGCCCTAATCGGCAAGGACATTGGTAATGGTGTGTCCAGTGACTCCTCAACCTCTGCATTATTGGACAAACTGTTAGGATCTGGATGAGGAGTAAATGTTTCTCTTAGATGCCGAGCAAACATTTGGGCCTTGTCTTTGTCGGAAGAGGCCCAGGAGCCATCTTCTCGACGCAAGGGGGTGGAAGGTTCATGGTGTTTCAGAATAACTCGCCAATTGTTAATAATTAACTATTATTCCAGCCAAGAGAGTGATGTGCTTCCACAAATACTGTAGAAGTTAAGTCAGAAATATACTTCGATAATTTTTAATATCTTTTAAAAATTATGTGACGGAAACATTATAGATTGTTGCCAACTTTTCAGTACCTTTTTATATTTAAGTTTTTAATTAAAAAAATTATACAAGAAACTTAAATTATACTATAGAAAGTGATTCAGGAATATTTATAAAATTTGAATAATAAATAAATATTTCATTTTCATGAAATACATAACATTTCATAATTAATGTTAAAATTATAATAGAGAGAACTTTAGTAGTAAGTAGTTCTTTAATTGGTTTAATTAACCTTATTCTGGATGGTCGACAACCGATATCCCACCAAAGCCATTAACATTTTTCACCACTCAGAAGAAGAATAAATTAATTTGGTACCACAATCCAGTATCCACTTTTTTAAGACACCGACGGCCAAACTTGCTTTAAATTTTACATTTTTTTCTAAATTCCATCAGAAAAATCGTTCATCATACTTTTTCCAGTATAACTTTAGAGAAAGCAACAAATCAAAGTAAAAGCCATATTCATACTACACAACTAAAATTAGATCAGATATTTCAAGTTCTCCTTAGACAGGCTGAAAAGTAAATCCGAAAAAGATTCCCTTGTGGTACTCCGCAGGGAATACTTATCTGTCCCCTCTCTTGGATAACCATGGATACCACGGTAAACATAGGCTGACGACAAAAACCTGAGCTTATCAACACCCATTACTATATTCTCTATTTTAGGTCAAATAACAATTTAAAATATGAGCTAAATTCAATACCTTATTGGTCTCAATAACGATACCATCAGGCACAGAAGAGGTGCCCAATTAGGTAGTCTTGATTGCTCGGATCCCTTGCGCTACCCTGGCTCCCCCTTTCATCATTTATATTACCTTCTGTAGTGTTATATATACATGTGTGTGTGTGTGTCAATCAAGATCTTTCGACAGATAAATATGTTTCTCCAGCGCTGGCAAATTGTTTTCGCACAAAATTGTCACTTTAATTAATTAATATTCTAAAAATGGATCAATTTCATTTAGTTTCAAAAGTAATTTACACACGGAACCTCAGTCAATTACACTTTTTTCAGGTTATGTAGAACCTGAAGCTTATTTTGATTATCCAATTTTTTTGTGAATCGTTTAAAACTGTATTATAATCTATTTGATCCGGAAAAATATCGCGAAAAAAAATTTTAATCTGTCTAGATTTTAGAAAAATTACATAGTTTTTCTATGTTCACGTAGGCTTCGACGGTCGTCAGATGTATTTACCGTTTCTTCTTCCGGGTTGTTTTTCTAGTAATTGACTCACTTTGGGTGGACAGGTTTGTCATTCGCAACAAAAAAAAACAAGCAAATTAATTCTGCACAGGTGCTCAGTTTAGCGTAATCACCTAAAAACCACACGAAGATGATTTCAACAAGCCTTTAATACATTTTAATTTTGCGAAGTCAAAAAGCCAAACATGTTAATAACTACTTTAGAAATCACCATTTTCAATGTGTAATAACGTCTTTCTAAGTAGATGAATAATATAGCTTTATAAGTATATTTTTTTCTTAAATTTGCCACTTCGTTTCAAATACTTTACAGCTCACTTCACTCTTCGCCAAATATGAATTACAAGCTTTCTTAAAGGTACCTACTGAGATGATACATTACTATATATATATAAGTATNGAATTGGATTTCTCCTCCTCACCGTCCAGGAATACATATATATAATTATGAAATAATGGTGTGGCAAATGGAGAATAAAAATCAATGAGGAAAATTGCGTTCTAGTTAATTTATAACAGCAGAAAAAGACTCACCTGAAATTTTGAAATTTAAAAATATTCCGTCACCACATTCAAATTCCGTTTGTTAACTTGGGTGCCACGACTTACATGGGGAGAACATACTTTTTTTTTTTTATAAAACCTTTATTTATATATTACATGCTGTTAAAAATAAATAAAAACATTTTGTAATTTGATAACAATGTATAATAGAAAATAAATTACATTAATGAAACTCTCAAATTATTTACAGATTATGTCCCTAGGAAGTCGCGGGGCCATCTTTGTTTGAGCCGACTGGGAGGGTTGTAAGGGTTGACTGTTTACTGTGGAAAAGGCTGAATCGGGAAGAAATTAGATCCTGAACAAAAGGAAAATTAAAATCGTGATGAAGACCAGAATTGGATTCGTATTATATAATGTACGCAATACTTTTATGTTAGCTAAATATGCAAAAAATTAAAGCATAGACGTTAAGAACATATGACGCATGATCATTCCTCAAGGAGTTGGGGTCTACGATTAAACTAATGTGATGTGGTCGTGTGAATGGCAATAGTCTGGATGACGAAGTTTCAGAGGTGGAGGGAGGGTTTTCAAGAGGCCCTGAATATGAGTAAATGTTATTGACAGCTACTGCTGGAGACAGTAATACCTTGCGTCATCACAAACTCTCCACTTCCCACCTTCCTACGAAGGATTCAATGGGATTCATTTTAAAGAAACACTGAAAAATCTTCTGGTTTCTACCATATATTCATAAGAACATGTAAAACTAACGTAATGTATGTAATACCATACTTAAGGAATATGAGGATATGTTTTATTATTTATGTTAGTTATAATTATTTATACAAGTATTAGTATTCTTTAAAGCTTTAATATAGTTAAGCATGTAAAAAAAATAAAACAGTAAGAGTCAATTTGAGGTAGTTTATTTTTAGGGAGGGGGGGGGGGGGTTCGGTCAATAAAGATCTAAAATAATACTAATTAAAAAAATGTGTTTTTTTAAAATTATCTGCCAACGCTTCGGCTTACATTTTCAGGGCTAATAATTATATCTATGATCAAAAAATCTCCATTTGAGTAAGAGATAATTTTCGTTTATTTGTATTACGTTGGCTTTTCCTTTTACTATTTCTTTAAGATCTAATGCTAGAAGAAAGGTTGAAAATTTGATAAATAAATACAATAAATGATGCTTTCAAGTCTCAATGAGGGGATTATTGCTTGATTCAGAGTAATATACGACAAATACAAGATGATTATATTAATCTTATATTAAATATGAAAAAATAATTTAATTGTGGATGTCTTGCTAACTTTTTCCTTGTATTATAATTAGGAACGTCAAGACATGTGTTATAAATATTATTCCATTGAAATTCCCTTGTTTTTCTATCAATTTTTGAATTAATTTTTAAAATTTTCTATTGTAGCTATAAACATATATATGACTTTAAATATACAACTACTTAAATAGATAAATACTTTTTTATATAAATACTATTTTAAAAAATTGAAGGAAGCATTATATTTTATTACTCCTTTGGCAAACAATGTAATTATATAATGAATTCTTATTTTTCTACTATCTTTTCCTTTGTCATGAGTTCAGCAATAATACGTCATTTATTTATCTTATTTGCCTAAATGGTCTTTGCCAATAAAAACCAATAAAGTAACAACTCTCATAAATAATAAGCAACTCTATGTTAATTGTAAATTATTGGTAACAGTTTACATAATAGAAATAGATAAATGGAAACTATAACTAAAATTAATACCATTACAGTAGTACATGATAGAAATTCATACGTTTTATTGAAAGAATATGGTCCCGTATAAGAACAATACTTATACTATAGTAAACTAGATAACCTACAGGGAGCTTTCTTTTGTTTAAACAAATAAACATGTATACATTTAAATATATTTGTTATTTTACTAAACTTAAAACGAGAAAATCATGTTACATTAATTTATTTTCATACTCTAAGAAAGTAAATTTAGAATCAGGTGGTTTTTTTCTTTTTAAATTCTGACATGTCGCCGGTGTAAAGGATAAAAAACAGCTACTATGGAAGTGACACTTGTTTATTGAAACCGATAAAAGGAAAAAGTAAGCTCTTTATAAAACGATATTTATCAAAGAAGTTCCCGCAATCTAGAATATAATTTTCATTACTGAAATTTCTTTGAGGCTGGCCCCATCAAAAAGGCTGGTTGTTTATTTATTTATTTTTATAAATTAGCTTTCAAAGGCTAAGCGAGTTTATTAAATTTAGCTCATAGTGCATAAATAACGTTTAAATTAAAGTATCATAATATTAATTATTTTCATTGGTAACGATATTTCATTTCAGCTAATCCTCCCTGCCCAAATAAAGATTTTCTAAAGCTCATTTTATTTGTTAGATTCCACATTAGTTTGTGAAGTATCTTAGTTATACTCTTCTCAAGTAGGCATGAACTAGCTTGTTCCTCCAGGTCTCTGCAGTCATCTCGTCAATTACTGTTTTATTCTCAGCCACTCATCTAACACATATTAACTCCATTTTTTCGTAAAAATGATTATTGTAAAAAGGTTCAATTGCACTATTGTGAAGCGCTAATGTTTTCTACATTATCGAAAACACTGACTTTGCTAAAAGTGCTAATATTCCCTCCAATCTTGTCGATCCCCGAAATCTAGAGACCATATATTCAAACAACAACAATCATACTAATTTTTTCTTGACTATATTTTGTCTTTCTCTGTATAGATCAATATAAAACTATGACCAAACTCTAGATTTCTTTTAAATATTAATTTATTTGTGGTTTATTATCCCACGTGAATTTTAAACAATTAATGAGAGCTTAAGACGATGAATTCGTTTTTCCCGTAGGTTAGGCTCTCGCTGGTGTGTTGGGAATTTAATAAGTTATCTAGCTTATCCCGGTGGTGTAATAAAAACATACCGGCCCGGAAAGCAGGAGATCCAGGTTCTTGTCCTGGCTGGAACACATAGATTTTTTTTCTATTCCCTCTCATTAATTGTCTAGATTTCTTTGTTTTATTGCGAAACCTTTCTACTCTGTCACCGGTCATTCCCATATTCTGGCTTAAATTGACCGCCTTCCCGACCATAGTGACATATTCCCCACAAGAACAGCGTATCTTGCAACTCTTTTACTTACACCTGTACGGAAATCTTCCTTTATCTACTAACATGGAACACACACACAAAAATCAAGATTCAAGAACTAAATAGGAGATTTAGACAACTTTACAAGCTGCTAAACCGCAAGTCAACTTTAACTGTGACTAATAAACTACCTCTTTACAAGACACTGTTGAGACCTATTTAGACTTATGGAGTCGAATTGTGGGGAACTGCTAAACCATCCAACATCCAAAGAATACAGTCCTTCCAATCCAAAGTCCTAAGAATCATAGTTGATGCACCCTATAACGTTGCCAACTCCTTACTCCACAATCACAACCCGTTTTAATAAATTCCACTCTGACCTTTCCATGCATCCCAATCCTTTAGCCCAAACTCCATCTAGTATTACCCATCCTAATAACCCACCACGCCGCCAACCTGGCCAATTAAAATGAATTGGATTTCTCCTCCTCACCGTCCAGGATTGTCATTTGATCTTTCACCCTTAGAATACTTTATTTATATAAGATTAATTAAATATCTTTATCTCACCTTGAGCTACCCGTACTTCCTTGTTATCATGTGTTAATGTTTATCAGTTAACCTTTGGCCTTAATACCCTAAAGAAAATTTCATAGCAAGTAACTAACACTACACCTTGTGGGAGTATGAAGAAAATTCGCCTGGGTAGTTTATAATATGGTTGCAAGAAAATTCGCTAAAATCTTTGGGAACTCCCTGCGATATAGGTCTCTCCTACGACTTCACCAGCGATAAGATAGGAAATTCGCTGAAATGACTTTAGAATCACTCATCAGTGAAAAATTCGCTCCTCAGTCGTATGATGTCACCAGCGATAAGTTAGTCAGAGAGGTTTGGTAGGAAATCTTGAGCACTGCAATTTTGATCCAAAAAGGTAGGAATAAAGGAAAGAATTTTTGGCGGAATACAATGGTGTCCGAAATTTTCACCATCTGCGTGGCCCAGAAAATGCCTTTTCCCCCTACTGCATTTAACGCTCCAAATTTGAATAAAAAGAAAACCGTTAGGATAAGAAATCATGATGCGGAGGATAAATAAGTAAATTTGGTGGCTAAACTGGACGAAAGTTTATGAGTGGATTTTGAGGAAATTGATATCTGGAAAGAAGAAAGTTTGTGAATATCATTGGATGAATAAGGACATAGAACGTTGGAGATTGCGGTTCATTTCCTGTTTTTTCCTCCTCAAAATACCATTAAACAAAAAAAAAACTATTCAGCTTATCCACTTAATAAGGAGAAGGAAGAGGAAGTCGTCCCGTTACTGTTAACCTTAAGCACACCTCAAGCGACCTCGCTGTTTGACTGGAATGACTTATATCCACCATCAACTCAAATCCAGACAAGAATGTTTTAATTTTTAATACTATAAAATTAAAGATGGTTAAATATATTTTCTCTAAGCGACAATAGAAGGGTGTCAGTATCTTTTTTTTTCGTACTATAAAATGCTCAAAACTTCAAGAATCTATATTGGAGTATTTAAACTATATAAGGAGCCAGCAATAACGGACATCAAATTTCTGAAAACCGCCGCAAAGGTTTTTATATTAACTAGCAGTCTAGGAACCAAGGACCAGCTCCTTGAAAAAGAAGTAAAAGTAATTCTTCCCAAGCTTCACAGAAAGGCACATGGTTAATTATCCAATCTTACCGGAGAGAGCCCTGCTAACGTTATTAATCAGTATAGGAGAGCGTATCGGTATCCAGGGCGAATACTCCATGATCATTATCCAATGCACTATAACACGGGCTCCTCCTTTTCAGAACCAGTGTCTAGTAACTGCACCTTCTATTGAAGCTTCATCAGGCTCCAGCTGCGACTGATAGTAGCCAATGCCGGCCAATGAGGATCGCCGCCTCCTTCAGCTTTTGGTAGAAAATTAGCTTCACTATCTGCTTGCGCACAAGCAAGAAATGGCTAATGGGCTCTCATACCTCCATAAACAATTTTATATTCTGCGGGCTCACTAAAACTGCTAATATACTTAATTTCAAATATTAATTGATAGACGCTGTGAAATGAAGAACACTTTCAAAAATTAAATCCCAAAGGTAGTTCGACTGACAGTAATCAAGGCTAAAGTAGCAAATTAGATTTAGGACATTTGAAAATGCAATAAAAACCCGAATTTGAATTATAACTTATTTGTGGAAGTATAAAGAAATTGGTTCCATTTTAAGTATTAATTTTGTTGTGGTGTATCATCCCATGTAAATTTTAAACAATTAATGCAAGGAAAGAGAATAAAATATCTATCTGTCCCAGCCAGGACTCGAACCTGGATCTCTTACATTCCGGGCCGATATGCTATTAATTGTACCACCGGGACGAGCTAGATAACTTATTAAATTCCAAACACACTAGTGAGAGTCTAACCCACGACAGATAGATTTTTTATTCTATTCCCTCGCATTAATTGTTCCATTTTAAGTTGTGGCCATACTAATAATTTCTGGCATTTAACATTCAGTTGATAACAAGAATAGTTATAAATACCGTAAAAATCAAAAATTTACTTATCATGTTTTCACACTTCATCATCATATTCTCTTTAAGAAAACATAATTTGGGAAATGAAAAAATATTTCGTAATATATATCAATCCACAAAATAAAAGTAAAAATACATATTTTGAATATGTATACAAAAATAAGATACATAAATAAAATAAATAGATTAAATCTGGTGAAGAATATATTTCTAATGAGAGAAAAAATTAGAGTTTAAACATATTTCTTAATAAAACAATTCTGAGTATTAAAATATCTTTAAAATTATTTTTATTATTTTTGCCAAAATAGTAATTTAAGTTAGAGAACGATTGCATTAAGCAAACTTTTTTTTTCAATCAAATCTCCATCAATTTCTATATAGCAGTATAGATATACTTATCAACAGATAAATTGCACTGAAGAAGGTAAAAGTACACTTTCTTGGGGGCAGCAGTAAGTAAGTTAATCCCGCCATCAGAAACAAAAACATGCTGAGAGTTATAGATGTTGAAAATCAATAATTACTTAGAGACAGCCCGAAAGAACATCATTCCAAAAAGATTTACCCGTCTTAAAGTCCAAGAAATCTATTTTCGGTAATTAAGTAAGATATTACTTATTCTGATTTCCGCATGATGATTAGAAGAAAGTTCATTGTTTTGAAATATAGTCCTTTCAGCAAACGAAATGAACTCAGTTTGCACGCTAAAAGGCAATAATTGAAATCATGAAATTTGCATATTATCGATTTAAGGTGTAAGCTATTCTAAATTATCGGTAGAGGGGAATGTATTCTGATGAATTCAGGATTATTTTAATAAATTAAACTTACAAATTGTGGGTTTAGTATATATTGGTATTTCACTAATTATGTACACGGCTATCGTTTTTACTGTTTATGAAAATATAGAAAAGAGGATTAATCTTCTTCTGTTATGTATTGACGACTCTATGCTTTCACTGCATTTAGAGAATCTTAATAAATTAAAAATATATTTATGGAAGATATTACATAAATAAAATTTTTAATGTTCGAATATATAGCGTTTAATTACATTTACATTATTATTTTTTGTGGGTAATTGATTAATTCAATTGCACTGGAATAAAATAGCATCATGATTATATATATTTTAGAAACATATGTGACAGGTAATATACAAGCTCATAGCATTATAAAAATAATATGTTATATAAAAGAAGTAATTTTACACTATGATAGGAAGTGGTTGCTTAAGTAGCAGAGAAAAATTATCAATTTTTTTTTTAGCTAGAAACAAAATTAATTCACTTATGGTTTTCAAAATCCAATCAAATCTGGGCACAATATTTTTTTAGTTAAGTAATTTATATTGTGAATATTAACCATAAAATTACAAAATATAAGAACAAAATATATTGAATGTAATTACTCATAAAGTTTTATTATAATTCATAAACCATATAAAAAATATAAACAATAAATGTAGAAATGCAAAATTGGCTGAGACAGATAGATTTTTTATTCTTTTTCCTTATCATTATTGTTTAAAATGTACGTGGAACTAAATACCACAATGAAAACAATAATTATAAAAATACAAAATGTACATTTTAAATATATACTAAGATATAAGATATAACTAAACGGTTTGTCAGGTCCTTCGAGCATAAGTCAATCTATTCGTCTTACTCAGAGGTTTTGATTCCCAGTATAAATGCTGGGAATTTAAAAACTTATCTGGCAAGACTCGGTGGTGTAACTGGCTAACGCGCTTGCCCAGATAGCAGGAGATCCAAGTCCGTGCCCTGGCTGAGACAGATAGATTTTTTACTCTATTCTCTTGGATTTATTATTTAAAATTTACGTGGGATTAAATACCACAAAGAAAACAATTTTCATAAAAATACAAAAATGTAACAATTTTTAGTGCAAGGGAACAGATTAAAAAATCCAACTGTCCCAGCCAGGACTCGAGCCTGGATCTGCTATCTGGGCCGGTGCATTTTTCATTTATGCTACCGAGACAAGTCTGATAAGTTAAATTCCCCGCACTAGTGTCGAGAGTCTAACCTCCAAGGCAAACGAATATATCGTCTTATGCTCGGAGGAGCTGACATTGTCAAGCTGTTTAATTAACTCTTGTTATTTACTTTTAAATTTTAATTTTGTAAATTTTTTGTGGTATTTGATCCTACGTAAATTTTAACAATTTTTAGTGCAAGGGAACAGAATTTCATTCTATGCATACATACATAATTGGCCCGGATAGCAGGAGATCCAGGTTCGAATCCTGGCTGGGACAGTTAGATTTTTATTATGTTCCCATGCACTAAAAATTGTTAAAATTTACTTGGGATAAAATGCCACAAAAAAAAATTTACAGAAATGTATATTTTTAAAGATATACTAACTAAACGGTTTGCCCTCAAATAAAATTGAATATTGACATTTGCAGATTATCCAGGCACACTGTAAAATATTAATAATACCAGGAGTCAATTTAAAGTCCTCAATGTCATTTTCACATTAGGCTTCAGTGAAACTGTATTCTAATTGTAAAAATCTTTTTTTTTTTTCACTCCGCTGACTACACCTTGTGACACATTTGTATGTTTAACGAAGAAAGATTTAAATATTCCAAATTTAAAAAGTAAAAATTAATCATAAAACAAGAACAAAAATTTAAGATAATAAAGATAAAGGGGAAAAAGAAAATGTATAGAGTGAATTATCCCCACGGAATTACATATTTATATAAGTTTTATTTAAAATAAATCCTAATTTATTACATTCTGACTTAGCATCTTGTAATTTGATGACAGATATGTACAATAAATAAAT
>KZ807046.1:687065-722133 GCA_000696205.2 Oncopeltus fasciatus
CCGAGCATATATATATATATATACACTCAGGGTCAAAATGTTAGACACGCCCATGGAAATTAATAAAACTTTCCATGTTTTTTTTTATTTTTGATTGGAAAAAATATTTCAGTGCAGTTTTAAGTATAAATTATGATATTAAAATGGGGGCAATGTTCTCAGACCTTGAGGATTATTTAAATCCAATATCAGTAAATATTGACATTTTACATGCGTCAAAATGATAGGCACACTTGTTGTTATTTACTATTTTCTTAATCTTCTACAGTTGAAATCGTTAAGAACCTTTTCTACTTCACTGTAGTGTTTATTGTTCGCAAATAGACCTAAAATAAAACTTGAGTTATGGGGAAAATAGGTGTTTCTCCGAAGAAGAGCGCCCTTTGATTTATTCACTCCACAAGGACGGTATGAATTGTAGGGAAATAGCCCGCCGAATCAAGCGGATTCATCGGTCGCAAAATTTATTCGACACGGGGAGACATATGGAACCCACCGTTCTTCTGGAAGGCCCCTGTTTTGACATCAAGGGAAAAACGGAATACCCTTCGAATCGCATCCAACTCTTGCAAAACGGCAAGAGCAATTGCTGAAGAAGCTGGAGTTCAAACAAAACTAAGAAATGTTCAAAGATTATTAAAAAAGTCAAAAACAATAGTTAGAACAAAATTAAAAAGAAAACCAGTTATGAATACACATCACAAATTAGCCCTGTGGCCTTTGCTCTAAATGTAATGTTATGGACTGAGGAGTGGAAAAAACTCATTTTTAGTGAAGAAAAAAATTCAATCTGGATGGGCCAGATGGATATTCCAATTATTTTCGTGACCTAAGAAAGGAAAAAAAAAATTCAAAGTCAAATGGGAGGAGGCAAAGTTAAGGTTTGTGCATCAATTGGTTACAAAAAGAAAGGAAATTTGATATTTCTTTCATCAAGAGTTAACTCAACTGAATATAAAAATTTGTTAAAGGAGCAAAAGTTAACATTTAATGACATGTCTGAGGGCACACCAGTTTTCCAGCAAGACAACGCTCCAATACATTCAGCAAAAATAATTAAAGGCTGGTTTGCCAGCAACAAAATTGTCAAATTAGACTGGCCTGCTGTCTCCCCAGACCTAAACATTATCGAAAAATGTTAGGAGAATTCTTTCAAGAAGCGTGTACTCCGTATCAAGACAGTTTGGAACAGTCGAAGAGATGAAATCTGCAATTCTGGCTTAATGGGAACAAATACCTCAAGAAACTATCGAAATATTGTACGATGCATTACTAAACAGAATTTTTGAATTAATAAACGGTGGTGGAAAGGCCACGAAGTAATAAAATGAGTTTTATTTATTTTTACCAGGGAGTGTGTCTAACATTTTTCACAAAAGAACCCCGTATGAAGCTATGATTGGCTCACCACAGAAAAATGGATTACTAGATTTTCCTTTGACAGCAGACGTCTTAAAGAAAATAACGAGTGAGGAGGAACTTGAAGAAGTGCTGTCTAGGCTCGAAAGAAGTTTAAATGAAGTAGAGAACGAAGAAAGAAATACAGTAAATGTAACTGCTTCTGTAACTGTGTCTGGCACAGTCCTTAGATTGTACACATCAACAAAGATATACAAAATGATACTATGTCCAGCGATGCCATTGCACTCTATGATACTGATTTTGACAGATGAAACAGCTGTATTGAATGTGGTCAGCATTTCCATAGTGAAGATTCTAATGAAGAAGATCTTTACTTATCTCTGTGTACTCTTTGCTCAAGAAAATCGGCCATCGATACAACACCGGAAAAGTGTGTAACTGCCTTTAAAAGTCAGGCAGCCAAAATGTTAAAAAACACGCGAAAAAAATTAACCCCAGTTTCGGTCAGAGACAACGTATTGGTACATATTCCTGATGTCGACCGGGGACCTCTTGCTTCTATCAAATGTAATGGCTGTTGTAATAAATAAGAACGATGACCATTATACCCTTGGTACGAAGCATGGAGTTCTTGACAAACAGTTCTCCAGTTCCAGGTTGCTCCCAATAAATGTATTAATACTGTCGATGTACCGGGTGAACCAGTCAACGTCCGTAAAGAAGAAATGATGTCATCGGGGTCAAAACAGGGTTTTATCAGATGTGGTTGCAAGAAGAACTGTTCGGGAAAATCTTGCAAATGTGTAAAGTCAAACATAAAGTGCAATTCTAAATGACACAGCAGCACTTCTTGTGCTAACAAATGAAAATGTAAAACAAATGAATGAAAGTCAAGAATTGTGAAATAAATTGAAACAATAAATTAGAATAAAAGAGTTATTAGAATAAATGTAATTTCAAGCAAAAATTGGATTTTGTTTTTGTTTTACTTAGTTATTATGAACTTGTTGTAAGATAGAGAATATGGTAGTATACATACATAGGCTATTCGGCGTATGCGTAAATGAAAAATACCCGAAATGCGTCGAGGGAGAAAACGATTACCCACGTCGCGTTTTGGGTATGAACAACTTGCTCAATCTCTGTAGAACCTACTTACTTCGGCAATTAAGCAAATATGTTTACCCAGAACGCGTTCTCGGTATTTTGCTTTGGCCAATGTCCGAATAAACGGCTCACTCCATGTACGTATTTATCGTTATCCACATCGCGGAATGAGTAAAAATTTCTGCCATTGAATTTGGAGTTTGAGTGTAACATAGATACATATATTTTGTAAATTTTTTACGTAAAAATTTTACAAAAAGGCTTTCTGCTTTTTAAATAATAATTTGAACATTTTCGGGAAAAATTTTTATCACACAGATTGATACAAATATAAAATAAATATTTTCGTGTTGAAAGCCTAACAAACAAATAGATTCCCTGCATTGAGAAGCTAACTACTTAAATTTCAAATTCCAATGATAAGAATAATTAAGTAGAATGCAGTTCCCGAAAAAGAAATACCAGCTTGCTATAGGAACCGCATTCAAATATGTGTAGCAACAAAGGCTCACACAGGTTACTTTTTACAAGTTATGATAGAAAATAAATATACAAGATTTGTTTTTAAAATCAATCAGGTGCATTAGATAGAAATGATTGCTCAACATATTCCTAAACTTATAATTGTAGAACAGACGATCTAACGTAAGAGATGAGTTTTGTCGTAATTAGGATGGGAATATTCCATTTATGGGTGATGGCAAGGTTATGTTTACTGCTAATACAAAATAATGTATTACTGCCACTCAGCTGTCTTGCTTGCGAATCGCAATATCCATTAAATTTGATGTTCTTTACGCGAAAGGCACTTCCAGCTGGGAGAAGCAGCATGGGCTCTCAAGAAAAACAGCAAGGGCTACGAAGCAGGAAGAGTCATGAAACAGACCGGCCTTTACTCCTACGTTGTAGAGGTGGACGGATTTCTGAG
Source organism: Oncopeltus fasciatus (assembly GCA_000696205.2). Taxonomy (NCBI): domain Eukaryota; kingdom Metazoa; phylum Arthropoda; class Insecta; order Hemiptera; family Lygaeidae; genus Oncopeltus; species Oncopeltus fasciatus. Next base: position 690,463 of record KZ807046.1, read on the forward strand.
AAGAATGCATGCAGATCATCTCCGAGCACGCCTTTCCTGTGGGGGAGAAGATGTGACGTCACCTTAATCCTATTTTACTAGTTAATAAATTATAAGAGAGTGGTATCGTTGGTCACATTCTCTCCTCATGTGATTGACACTGAATGTCATTTTTTTAAAATTCATTGTGGTGATCAAATTACAAAATGTTTTAATTTAACAGAATGTAATAAATAAATAAAAGTTTTTATAATAAATAAATTATACTTCAGTTATTTAAAATCAATGTAACATATGTTGATACAAGAGACTCACGCTTGTTCTTATGATTGAACGTTTTGGGTTATACATCATGTTTTTGTTATGAGTTTGTAATTAAAGATCATTATCAAACTACTAGTGCGTGTTATTACAATTGTGATTAATAATTTACATAAATCAAATGTTTTAACGCACCTAGTTATTTTTCTGATGTAAAATGGATATAAGTTTTTATAAAATACTAAACCTTTTTTCATTTGCCTTAAAACAAAAGCGCTTAAAATGCTTCAGATTTTGAAAACTTTTTCAATTTCAAAGCTAATTGGAAATCATTTGTCAAATATTAAAGAACCTTTGAAGATAAAAAGAGGAGCTGAGTTGTTTATGACAGAAAAAGATCCTGCTTACTCTTGATATAAAGCTTGTTGACTAACTTCTGTAGTAGAGGTTTTTGTTGAAGTACGGTCAAAGTAAATACAAAAAATATAATTTAAATAAATGTATATTTTATTTGGTCTGCCGACGTTTCGGATTGCATTTGAAGCCATCTATAGGGCTATCATGATGGCAAGAGAGGACGTCGTGCCACCTGGATCACATGTTCAAGGCTAAAGGGTTACAGTCATGTACATTTAATGAAGGACTAAAAATGTTTAGCTCTAAGTATCACTTTTAGGCTGAATTTAAATAAGCGGTGTCCTCATGAAAATGATTCCTCCATCTATGATTTTGGTGGCTCAAAAGGGAAAGTTTATTATCAGTGCTATTTAATATAACAATCTATATCCCAGAGGATCGAAATTTTTACATAAAAGGGGAGAATAATAAATAAAGTAAAATATAAATTCAGTGAATGAGAATGGTTTAATGAGAGATGGTTGTTGAGTTGTGTAGGTAAAGAATAGGATGTTAATTAGGTAATCATGGGTTATTGTTTGAGATTAGGTATAAAAATACTGAAAACAAATGACGATTAATTGGTGATACATTCTTGTTGTTTATCATTCTTCTTTACTTCTTGTTGGCTGTCTGCTCATGAGTCTAATCTATTGACTTCTGAAGAAGGGAAGCAAAAGGGATAATGCCTTCTCACTAAATAGTCTTAAGACCTTTCGTAAGAGGCAAGAGACCAGGAGGTGACGCTACAAGAAGTAGGCCTATGTCGCAGCTGATATCAATGAACAATGAATATCAGATTGTTTGGGTCGACATTCAAAAGTATTTTGAAAAGGCTGGAAGAAGCTAGAATCATATCTATATATTATACTCTCTAAAATCATATATATATACTATATATANTATTAGAGAAAAGATCCTGGATACTGTTTATTTATTTAATAAACAATGATTCCGAAAGTGCTCAGCAATAAAAATATATGAAAAGTGCGAAGTATTAGTTGTTATTTATCGTCATCAACGTCAACACCAACAAAAATTTATAAAAAATAGCTATATTTTTTTTCTTTTCTTAAAATTGCTGAAATAATTTTCTGGCTCAAGGAAATAGAATGAATTATTGGAGGAGAATCAAAACTCACAGAGAGTTAAAACTACATCTCCTGCATAAAGCCTAATACCTGTCTCTACAGCTAATACCTTGTCACTAACTCCCTACTAGTAAGACTGGCTTAAACACATGAATATTTATTTGTATTCCCATATTCTAATTAAATTTTAAGTGTTAAATAAAGTAAAATGCTTAAATTTCCGTTAAGGCTCAATCGCTATTTATTTGATATTATTTCTTCAGATATTATACAATATACTGTGTCCTTGCGACTTAGCAACGGGAAATTTTTAAAAAAAGTTACTTATTTCAAAAGGCTAGAAGTACAGAGGGCGCGACTAATACTCTCTCTATTTGTTATCTATTAGCTTAGAGTACTGACAATTTGACAGTGACCGCAAAAGCACTCTGTGATCACTAGAGGTTGTTCATCCATTTATTTCACCCATATGATCTAATAAAGTTAGTTGACAGAAAAATTAAAAAGGAAAGAAATAAAGCTTATGAAGAAAAATCAACTCCTTTTTGAAAGATCTTCTAAAGAGGTCCAAGTATTGGCCTAAATATGCTTTTACTCATAATTTGCCCTTAAGTTGGCGAGAACACCTGCTTAAGTCGTGTTATTAGGTTTTCAAAGACAATTTCTAAAGTATACAAGGAAAATTGAGTATTTGATTCTCTCATTACAAAATCGAATGAGTTCAAAATTAAATGAAATTGAATAAAGAGAAAGGAGTGTTTACGCTGAGTGCTAATTCAAAACTTCCATCGCGAATAGGGTCCATAAAAAAATCTTCATATATGATTTTAGATTGACATATTTAAGAATGATATAATTTGATATTAGAAGAAGAAAAGGACAATAAGCAGAAAAAAGACAGTCGCTGAGGCTCTTTCTAAGAAAGTAAAATAGGCTTCAAGGATCAACCCTTAATTCCTTTACAGATACATATCTTCTTATTATGCACATTTCATTTTTACGCCTAGAAACTTGTAAGTTGGATAACTAATTTTACAGTTTTTACGCTTTATTAATTTTAATGATTTCAATAATTAATAATAATAAAGAAGTTACAGATAATAATTGGTATTGGTTACTCTCTTAACTCCTGATCTTCCTTAACTTGAGTTCCACCATACTCACGACTTGAACCCATAAACATATTTTTTCTTTTCTTTTTTTTTTAATAAAATTACATCATATAATAATGATATATGGATATTTTTTTAATTAGATAAATTCACATGGTAAAAAGATACTCCTATATTGAATTTTTAACAAAATTTAATGAAAATATTCTTAACAATGAAATGTTGAAACCAGCTACAAAAATTAAAAGCCAGAAATATGCTCTAATCAAGTAACATAATTATGAATTAAATCGTAAGTAGGGTGATTAAGCCGCTTCTGGACCACGCAAATGGAGAAAATGGCGGACACCCTTCCTCTAGTCATATATATATANTTTTTTTTCTTCTGTTCCCTCTCATTAATTGTTTATATATATATACTTTTTTGGATCAACGCTTGGGGTCTTACCTCTACCTCATCGCAGGGAGTCCCAGCGATCTTAGCGAATTTCCCATCTCAACGACGTCATTGGAGGTCCTACCCCGCAGGGGGCCCCTAAAGCTTTTAGCGAATTTCCTTATAACCACAACATAACCTACCCGGGTGAATTTCCTTGTAACCATAACATAATCAACCCAGGCGAATTTCCTACCATATTATCTTTGAGGGAGCTAATCCCCCCCTTCCTGTCATTAACTTATCAGTTGAACCTTTGTCCCTAATATTTTATTTAAATTAATCTTATCCCCTATAGAGCTAATCCCCCTATTGTTATGTGTTTTAGACCTATTTGACCTTTGACTCCACACCTTCTAAAGATTTTTAGGCGTATTTTCTAGAAACATACGGATGGTCACGTGACATATAAAGTTAATCCCCTCCCCCCTATTATGGTCTTATCAGTTGACCTGTGTTTCTAAAATTTTATTTAAATTAATCTTAATCTCCTATGGTGTTAATCCCCCAATACTCTGTTATTATGTGTAATAGGCTTATATTTTTTTTTACCTTTGACCCCACCCCCCAGAGAACTTTCTAGTTACCACAACGTAATCTATGAGGGGCTAATCCCCCCCTATTATTGGCTTATAAGTTGACCTTTGACCCCCAATAATATTTCATTTAAATTCATCTTAATCCGCCAAGGAGCTAATCCCCCTGTTATAATGTGTTTAAGACCTATGTGACCTTTGACCCCACACCCTCTAGCGAATTTCCTCCCTCATTGCTTGTGACGTCATAGGAGCGATCTACCCCGCAGGAGGCCCCAAATTCTTTAGCGAATTTCCATTCTTATTGCTTGTGATGTCATAAGAGCGACATACCTCACAGGGGGTCCCAGAGATCTTAGCGAATTTCCTACCTCACAGCTAGTGACGTGATAGGAGTCCTACGCCACAGGGGCCCCCTAAAGCTTTTAGCGAATTTCCTTATAACCACAACATAACCTACTCGGGCGAATATCCTTGTAACCATAACATAACCTACCCCAGGCGAATTTCCTACCATGTTATCTTTGATGGAGCTTATTATCTTTGATGGGGCTGATCCCCTCCTATGTTATTGGCTTATCCTTTGACCCCGTCCCCTCCAGAGATTTTTTTATGTATTTTCTAGGAAAATTCAAGGGGTCACGTGACATATGAAGTTAATCCTCCCTCCCATTTTATGATGAGTTTAACGATATACTTGACCCCCCCTACGGAGATAATCCCCCAATAATCTCCTTTTGACCTTTGACCCATCATTCTCTTGGTACTAGACACCTGAATCTCAGGTTCAAATCCCACAGCGCACAATTTTTTTCTTTCTGTGCTTCTATTTGAAATTCCTAGCGTACTCCTAGGGAACACCTAGCCTTACCATTGAATTGAAAATTGAGAACGGTGTGCTGACCACACCTTCTCTAATGTGCTACATTTTTTTAATGAAGTTCGCCCCTTGATGCACCCCTTGCGTCATAACAGTCCTTTTAGACGAAATATGCTAAATAACTCATCCCACGATTCCATTAAAGTCCCTATTATAATTCATGTCAAGACATGTCCTGCCTAGGGTACAAAGGTCAAAAGGACCAAAACATAATAACAAAGAAGAGGGGAGTTAAAATAATGAAATAAAATAAAATATTATTGGAGTTAAAGGGGAAAAGATAGTCCTTAACACATATTAACAGGATGGGAGATATACACCTACATTCATTTTACATGTACGAAATCAAATTAAGCCTTAAAATAAGTCCGAAATTTGAAGAAAATCATTTCTTCATCCATATAAAATAATATGAAAATATCAAACCTAAATGTTTTGTACGAAGTTCGCCTATCGACGCACATCCTGAGTTCCATTCTACAATATGACCAATTCTAGGGACAAAGATATATTTTTAAAATGTCGCATAAAAGCTTGCCATAGATGTTTGGATTAGGGTGGTAAATAACAGAGTATTAGGGAGTAGCTCCAAGAGTTATTACGATATTTAATTAGAAAAATAATCAGCCCCGCAACAGCCAAAGGGGGATATAAATATTAAGATCTCATGGCACACTATGTGTGGTCAGCACACCGTTCTCAAATTCAATTCAATGGTAAGGCTAAGTGTTCCCTAGGAGCACGCTAGGAATTTCAAATAGAAGCACAGAAAGAAAATAATTGTGCGCTGTGGGATTTGAACCTGAGACTCAGGTGTCTAGTACCAAGGGGATGAAGGGTCCAAGGTCAAATAGGAGAATATAGAAGAATATATTATCGAAGTATTCATATGCTCCCCTTAACCCTCATCAACAAAATATAAAATATTTACGTAGCTAATGCTGCTTTTTTTTACATTTTAATTTTTTTAAATTTAATTATTTCATTGATCTTCTAAGTAATTAAATAAAATTCAAAGGTCCAGATAAATCCAAAACATTTCTTTTATCGAGAAAAAAAAAATCAGTGTCGCGTTTCATTAACCTAAGCTAATTTATACTTAGTCTAGATCTCAGTTTTCAAAAGATTCATAATGAAGATGAATTTCGGTGGTTCAGAAAGCGTTGTTGCTAAAGATGGTCTGGAATTTTATATTGCACTATGTAGTTGTCTACCTCTTTGTATGTATGTTTCTTGTATGACCTCAGACGAGCGCACTTATCAAGAAGCGGCCGATAAATCCTTCAGCGCATCGGGAACAATTGACTTAATTTGTTTAAAAATTCTTAGATTACACCACAAGTACTCACTAATGGGCAGTAAAATGTAAAACAATCAAGGATCCGAATTTATATACAAAAGATTACAGAATATATGTTATGTACTTATTACTTTAAATAAGTTTTTTTGTTACTTATGTCTTTAAATCACAGAAAATTGTTTCTTTGTATTTTATTTTATTTGAGAGTGGTGTCAGTGGTCACTTTCTCTCCTCATGTGATTGACAATGAATGTCATTTTTACTTCATTATGATCAAATTACAAAATTTTTTTTTTTAACAGAATGTAATAAATAAATAAAAGTTTAATAAAAAAAGTATTTTATTTGGGTTATATATAAAAAATTCATTAAAATTTTATATATTTATATTCATAGAGATACAAGTAAATATCCAATGATTCATTTAATCTTATAATGTAGATAATGTTTCCTAGATAATTATATTCCATTGCCTATTTCATTCTTCTCATATTTTATTTACTAGCTCAAAGTTGAAAAACTGCAAACTACCTGAAGTTTTCTTTTTTACTTCTTTAGGTTTATACCTAAAATTTTTTCGCGATTTCGATAAAGGTTTATATCTTGAAACTCAGGTACTTCATTTAATCTCATGTATTTCAAAATATTTCGCGATCCATATATCACTTTCTGCTCATTACATAAAGATGTATAAAAAGATTTGTACATTACAAATAAAGATTTGTAGTACTGGGCTTCTTAAGACCTTAGAACACTTCAAAAGTGAATCTTTCGGAGTAGTAATTTGAGATCAAGTAATTCTATGGTCATTACTCCGGTGCTACGGATCTATCTGTCTCTATAACAGTCTATTAACTGAAAAATTAGATACGTTGCATGTAGAATATTTCTTTTAGCAACTTTTGGAAAATATATTTGTTAGAAGTTTAAAAGAAGAAGAATAAAATTTGTTCCTGATAAATCTGTGGGGAAAAGTTCAGACGCAGGGTTGCTACCACAGAGAGCTATATACACACACGCCTATACACTTATAGGCTATTTCCTTGCCCCATCAATATCCATTTCGGCCAGAACGACAAGGGGAGAGAAGAATTTAATAATTCAGATAGGGTGTGGGACGAAGAGAGTGGGGGGGGGGGTACGTCACTCGCCTCAACAACCGACCAGGATAAAAGAAAAAATTGTCCCTCGCGGCTGTATCAAAGTCAAGGGTTTTAATTTTTTTATCCTACCCGAACGTCTCTTGTGTCCTTATCAATATTCAATAGGTGACAAGAAAAGAAAAAGCCAAAGTTATTGGTTTCCCTACACAAAACTTATTGTGATTGGTTTTATATATATATATATATATATATATATATATATATATATATATATNCACACACACACACACACACACACACACACACACACACACACACACACACACACACACACACACACACACACACACACACACACACACACACACACACACACACACACACACACACACACACACACACACACACACACACACACACACACACACACACACACACACACACACACACACACACACACACACACACACACACACACACACACACACACACACACACACACACACACACACACACACACACACACACACACACACACACACACACACACACACACACACACACACACACACACACACACACACACACACACACACACACACACACACACACACACACACACACACACACACACACACACACACACACACACACACACACACACACACACACACACACACACACACACACACACACACACACACACACACACACACACACACACACACACACACACACACACACACACACACACACACACACACACACACACACACACACACACACACACACACACACACACACACACACACACACACACACACACACACACACACACACACACACACACACACACACACACACACACACACACACACACACACACACACACACACACACACACACACACACACACACACACACACACACACACACACACACACACACACACACACACACACACACACACACACACACACACACACACACACACACACACACACACACACACACACACACACACACACACACACACACACACACACACACACACACACACACACACACACACACACACACACACACACACACACACACACACACACACACACACACACACACACACACACACACACACACACACACACACACACACACACACACACACACACACACACACACACACACACACACACACACACACACACACACACACACACACACACACACACACACACACACACACACACACACACACACACACACACACACACACACACACACACACACACACACACACACACACACACACACACACACACACACACACACACACACACACACACACACACACACACACACACACACACACACACACACACACACACACACACACACACACACACACACACACACACACACACACACACACACACACACACACACACACACACACACACACACACACACACACACACACACACACACACACACACACACACACACACACACACACACACACACACACACACACACACACACACACACACACACACACACACACACACACACACACACACACACACACACACACACACACACACACACACACACACACACACACACACACACACACACACACACACACACACACACACACACACACACACACACACACACACACACACACACACACACACACACACACACACACACACACACACACACACACACACACACACACACACACACACACACACACACACACACACACACACACACACACACACACACACACACACACACACACACACACACACACACACACACACACACACACACACACACACACACACACACACACACACACACACACACACACACACACACACACACACACACACACACATATATAGCTACATAATCTACAGTATCTATAAGTGTGTGTGTCATTATATAAGAGCATCATTATCACAATTATTAGGAATTTTGATAGATTGTACAGTTATAGTTGAAAAAAAATAGACTTATTTAAAGTTTATTAAGAGAAAAAGTAATCAGTACACTTCATACACTTAAAATTTGGACATAAAAATAATCCTTGCTCCGTCCTAGAGCTTCATAACAAGTGCTTAGAGTTATAGTCGCCTCCTGCAAGAAAGTGTGGGCCGAGGGAAGTGAAGAAATCCGAGTACTGACGAGTAGAGGCCGGTTTGTTGGGTGGGCAATATACCGCTGAAATAGAGAGGTTAAAGGAAGAGGTTTTCAGGGATATAGTGGCAGCTTGAAGGAAGTCAGAAGAGTGGGGAGAGAGTTCGAAGTGGGAAAGGGTGTTTTTAACTAGGACTGCAGTTCCACCGTGTGCTCTCAGGATGGTTTGTCCTATAAGTCTTGTAGCCTGTTATGTAAAGTCGGTTCCGATCAGTTAGACGAGTGTCTGTGTTAAGGGCAATGTCGATGTTCTCCGTGTATAATAAGTTTGTAAGTTCGTTTATGTGATTTCGAACACCGTTAACGTTCCGATTAAAAAAAAATGCTCTGACAAAGGTTTCGAGGAGAGATATAAGAGATGTAATAAGGGATCAAAATTCATTTAGGAATTTATTAAGGGAGGATACAATGTCAACGAAAGGAGGAGAGAAGGTTGCCAAGTGAGGTGGGTTGGCTGTTGATGGCTGTGAATGGGAGTTAACTCTCTACGGCAGGTGTTGCATGAGAAGTGGATTGACAACTGGTTGTGGCCGTTGTTGCTGGGGTTGTGATGGGAAACTCTGGGAGTTGAAGCTGAGAGAAACGGCTGAAAGAGGCTGGGTAGAAGCTGATAGGTCAGTTTTGCGTTGACCGGTGAAAGACGCATAAGGTATGACTAGAGTTACTATTCTAGTTGGTGCTTTTACTTGAGGTTGAGGTATGTGTACCACTTCTTCAGGGTACATAATGGCTTTGAGCTTCTGGTAATTGAGGAAGCCTTTGTAATTTGGTGGATGAGCTTGCTGGCAGAATGCACAAGTAGCAGGTCCGTCAGGAGGCTTAGTGCAGTCAGTGGTTGTATGGGGTCACCCGCCTTTAAGGCAGCGATGTTGGTGTGTGTAGAAGGCCTTTGTATGCTAATAAGCTTGGCACTTGAAACATTGCGCTAAGCCACGTTTCTGATAGGGTTTTAGTATCACAACTTTGCAACCTAGGATAAATTTGACGTCGTATATCATTTTCGTCTTGTCATCACGATCCAGGTTGACGTAAAAGAGTGGTGTGGTCCGAAGTCCACCTAGTCGTCTGCCTTGGGTATCTCTTCGGGGTGTGTAAACATTCACAACTTGGCGGACCATAAACCCTGATTCTTTGAGCTCTTGTTTGATGTCAGTGGTGGGTGTGTTGCGGTGCAGGTTCCTTACAACCACAATGTTCTGTTCTCTTTATTTTGGTAGGTATGGTATTGGGCCTTAACTCGATCGAGAAATCGAATTATTTTTCTGTAAGAATCTGGGTCGTAGCTGACTACTTTCGTGGGTTCCGGCCTATTTATAAGGTAGTATTTATCACTTTCCACCTCTTGATTGAGATTTTCTCGGAAGAGTTTGAATTGTTCCAATCCAGACACGAATATAGGCGGTGGTCTACTAAACCTGGCCTGTTGGGTTGGAGTAGTGAGATTGTCTTGAGGGAGGTCCCGAAGAGGGCGAAAACGGTTAACCGTGGCAAATCGCGACTCTTCTTCATCATCATGTTCAGCAGGTGGAGCAGTGTCCATGGCCACGGTGTTATTGTAGGTGAGACGAGTGTGAGGTCCGCGGTGGGGGCGGTTGACATGGCTGTATTAGTGAGAGAAGTTGTACTCTGGGTGGGGCTGGTTGTGTGTGAGCTATGCCCGGAGAGCAGAGAGGTGGCAGAGGTACTTTGCCCAAGTGTCTTCTTGGAGCGTGTTGTCTTCTTTGTCGGAGGCTGCTTTCTCGGCGAGTTAGAAGGGGTTCTCACCAGGCGGGACCTTTTCCCCATTTCTTCCCCAGATAGGAGCTGGTGTAACCTATCACTCATTCCATTTCCCCGTATTAATTAATTTAATATATAATAAAAAATAAATAAATAAATAATAAAAAAAGTNTTTAATAATAATAACAGTTTTATATTTCTTTTAGATTTAGAGAGGACATTACTATCTAAAAACTGCTATCTTTCCTACCTGGGGAGGACAATGGGGCCGTTATCCGGTAAGCCACTTCTATAGATAAAACTTATCCTCCGAGCTGATAACTGACTTGGAACTGGGCTGTACTCCGTAAGTTGTTTTACTCCTACAGCGATGACTGTTGAAGAAAAACAATTGGAAATTCACGTTCGTGATCAATGTCTCTAACTCCTCAAATATGTCAAATCTTAACACAAACTGAGCAATTTTTCACATATAAAAAGAGGAATCTTCGGGATCACGATATCAACACTGCCGCGGTCATAGCGGGAGTAAGAATCAATTTGAAAATATTATGTTACTCTCAAAATTGTGTGGAAGTTTAATAATGGGGAAAAAAATTAATTCATGGTAATTTTCACTTTCGGTTTTAGAAGTCAGAAGGACTAAAAACAGTAACCTCTAAGATTAAATATAATAAAGGATCAGAGTAAAAAAAAAAAGTGAAAAAAGTTTTTAAAAAAATGGAGAATTAATTATTTTCAAAGAACGACAAAATAATAGAATATTCTTTTGTAGACACTTGGTAGCCATTATAAGTTAAGCAAAAAATAATATGTATCAACAGCCTAACTAAGTACAAAAAAAGGCAATGTCACTTACATATTTTAATACGTATTTTTAAACTCGAGAAAAGGTCATATTTAAATGTTTGTATTGCGCTATGGTATTATCTGTATTTTTAATGTACTTTATTCACTCAAATTTGATTAATTGATTAATTAATTGAATACAGGAGTTACAAGTGAATAGAGATTAAAAATCTCTGTGGGTTCAGTTCATTCAGCTTTTAATGGCTCAAAACTATTCTTTATCTTAATTCAAGTAAAAACAGAGCTATTGATATTGTTCTAAAATATCAATGAACTTAAGTAAGAAGAGATAAAGGCACTGCATAATTATAAACAGTTATAACTATATTTTTATAATAAAAGAATTATTTTTTAAAAAACGGCAAATTTGGTCATCAAAATTAAATAAGTAAAAATTACTGAAAAATGTAATTCAATAATCTAGGAAAGTTTTTCGGGTAGGAATAGCTGGAGAGAGATAAGATGGTTTTGGATGTGTTGCGGATATAAACGATCTGAGTAGTAGGATTTTAAAATAAATAGATAAAGTTGTTTAAATAATAACTGGAAAATTGCATTATCTAAAGTTTCGTCTGTAAAGTTTTTCTTAGATTCAAATTGTAATATCAAATTAATCCTTTAATCTTTATCCTGGACATCTTAAATGAACCGTCAGGCGTTTATAATAGTATAGTCCACTCAGAGAATCTTCCGTCCCAAGTTCAATTTAAGATCATAAATTGCCTAAGAACTAAGATATCTAAGAACCCAAGACGTAAGAACCGAAGAACTACAATGGAAAAATTACCAGTTAATGAATATTCAGACATTATGCGGCCGGTTACATTAATAGCTGGTGAGGAGAGCCTTGTTTTTGACCAAGTTGCCGGGGCGGGAGGTAGATTAAACCGGCGAGGCAGGAGAGGTATGCGGGTGGATGCGGGCCTCTTCACCTGCCACCCCAGCTGTTCTCATGCAAGTATCTATCTGCCTCACTAACTGGAGGAAAGTAGACAACCACTGTAAATTCAAATAATCAAGAGAATATAATACATATCATCTTCCCAGTTTTAAGAGAATTTAAGTCATTACAGTTGCTTGACCTGAAATCTTTGGAGAATATATTATTAGCTATTATAAATATTAATTTAGTTGTGGTTTATTATCCCACGTAAATTTTGAACAATTAATCAAAGGGAATAGAATAAAAAAATCTATCTGTTCCAGCCAGCACTTGAATCTGGATTTCCTGCCTGCTGGGCCGGAATGTTTCCAATACACCACCGGGAATTTAGTCTGGTGGGAATTTAATAAGTTATCTAGCTCGTCCCGGTGGTGCAATGGAAACATTCTGGCCCGGCAAGCAGGAGATCCAGGTTCGAATCCTGGCTGGGACAGATAGTTTTTTTTATACCATTCACTCTCATTAATTGTTTATTATTAGATATTATTTTATATTTAAAAAAAATAAAGAATCGCAATCAAAAAATCCATTACTCCATTTAAGTGAGAGTATATTGGACTATTATAAACATGAACCTCCTTCAAATTTACAATTTAATAATATTTAATTGAAAACGTGTCAATTACAATTGTAGAACGATTCAATTAAGCATGCTTTGTTTAAGATCAACCAATGCCATAAAGTTGAATAAAGAAAGCATATAACATTTTACTAAACTTATGCCGGCAATAAGTGAGTTATTTCAATTTATTCTTATTGAACTGTTCCAAAAAAACATATTAATATTAAAAATAAAGCAATACCCAAATGATCGTAGTTAAAGTATTTAGATATAAGGAAGGTTTAACAAGGTGCATCATTAAGCACGACACTCTTTAAGCTTCATAAAACTTTATTAAGCTTCATAAAACGTGACATCCAATATGATCAAAGAATCCCGGAAAGATTTATTATGATTTACATTTTAGTGTTAAACTTGTAAAGCAAACCATCGTACACAAATGTCTAGTGTACCCCTTTAAGCAAATGTGCATACTAGTTTATTGCAAATTTCAAAGTTCCTCTTATGACAGATATTTTAAAAAAAATCTTGGATGATTTTTTCGATCCTTCCTTATAGACACAGAAAATGATAGTCATTAAATTCTTCCCGATACAATTAAACATATTTGTTATATATAAAGTGAAAGGTTAATTTCGTCATAAAGCAAAATATAACCAATAGGAGTCAAAAACTTTTTTTTTAATGTTGTTTAAGTATTAGTAATTAAACTTAGCATAGATTTATTTAGTGATAACGGTTATACCTCCGCCCTCCAGAGTTGTCGAGCCAGGATTGTCCTACGCTCGAATGATGAAGACAGCTTCATCTAAATCATGTGAGGTTCTCAGAGAGATTCCGAGGTCAAGTGACTCTTCTAGTTCTAAACAAGGCCTTCTAAACAATGTACAGACATTCCTTTACCAAAACTTTTCCCGAAACCCCACACAAAGAGTCCCAAAAACCACTCCCAGATTCGCTTAAAAAGCTCATTATAGCGAAACGTCTTTGTGTACACTACTGACATCCCTACCCATCCAAGTACCCTCTTAGCTCTATATGCCGACGACAAAGCATCCTATCTTCCCATCATGATCCTAAAACTGCCACTAAAAACCTACAAGATTACCTCGAAAAAATCAAAGAATGGTGCGGCAAACGGCGAATAAAAATAAATGAAGAAACATGCGTTCAAGTTAATTTCCAACTGCATAAGAATGACTTCCCTGAAATTGTGAACTTTTACATTTATTCCTTTACCAAATTCAAATTCCGTTCGTTACCTAGGATTCCATTTTGACTCACATGGGAAGAACAAACTAAAATTAAAAGACAAGAACTCAATTGGCGATGTGAACTTTTATACAGACTCATGAATAAGAAATGCAATCTTACGACTGAAAACAAACTGACACTCTACAAAACCTTATTACGACCAATCTGGACTTACGGAGTAAAAATCTGGGGTGCCGCCAAGCCTTCCAACATCCAACGAATTCAGTCCTTTCAATCCAAAACCCTCCAAATAATCACAAATGCTCCTTATTATGTATCCAATTCTTCCCTTCACTACGATCTTAATATTCCTTTTGTTCAAGATCTCATTTCTTCCCGCTTAATCCTTTTCCACAGTAAACTGCCATACCTTCCTAATCCACTAGCACAGACCTTGACTTCCAACTCCTACCCCTACAACCTTCCCCGTCGACTAAAACGAAGATGGCCCCGTGACCTTCTGGCGACATAGTCTGTAAATAATTTGAGAGTGGTGTCATTGGTCACCTTCTCTCCTCATGTGATTGACATTGAATGTCACTATTAATTTCATGTAATCAAAGTACAATTTTTTTTTATTTAACAGAATGTAAAATAAAAGTTTATAATAAAGAAAAAAAAAAAAACTCCACAGCCTAAGAGCCACAGTTAATTGTTTTTCTTTAAGAAATATTGGGTAACTTTTATAAATAATATCAAAATATTTATGTTTTTTACATAGAAAAATCATACAAGCAAGAGTGGGGGGACATCTGAAATGTCAAGTGTGAGTAAAAAAAATATGTCAAGGCAGCAAGCATAATATTTAGTTTAGAACAATGAAAAATAAGTTTATTATTTTAAAAAATATTTTAGGAGCTGCTTGGCAAAGTTAAACAATTTGAAGATGGTGTTGACAGGAATAGTAAATTTTAAATTTTTGATTTGTATGCCCAAATTATTTTCTTATAAAATTTTGCATATAGTTTTGTTTGTAAAATTAGTAGATGAGTTCATTATATTACGAAATCGGACAATTAAGTGTGTGAACTAACGTCTAACAAGAAATGCGAGTAGTCTTTTCGTTAAGACAAGCGTAATATTTAGTTTACTCCTTTATAAAACTCCTGAAACGTTCGTTTATTAATAAAAGACATATTCTGTAAGTGCGATGGATCAAAAGACATGGAGATGTCAAATACAAATATTCTTATCATACATAACATAAAATTTTGTAATTATTAGTGTTCAAACAAGATATGAAAATTAAATTATATAAAAGAAAGTAAAATTCAGGAACATCTCATGTATCAATCTATCCCGTAAAAAGCACAATAAAAATTACACTAGATCTCCTATAACACTTTAAGATAACAATAATGATTATGGAGAGTGAACCTCTTATTTAAGAAAAGGGGACCTCTGAGTGGTTATGTATCACCGACAACAAGCTCAGGGAAATAAAGAAAGATACAAATAACTGGAAAACATCTGTGAGTGAAAGTAGAAAAAATGAAGTGGCTTTGACAAAACTTCGCTTAGGAAATGTCTGACTAACTCATTCCTATCACAAGTCGAGAGAGGTTTATTCCATATGGATGTGGACATCCCTCATAGTCTGATCCTATACAAGGGCTTATCTTACCTACGAAAGAGCAGTCTGTATGCGAAGCTTACACACTTTTAGGCTTGCCCGTGTGGGCACTGCTACATTTACAAACTCTATTTCATTAATGAAATACTCTTAACGACTATTAAAAAAATGTAATGTTAAAAAAAAACATAAAGAAATTACTCTCTAAAAAAAGAAGCAAAAAATGACCAAATTCAAGACAAATATTTCACTGGCGTTAGTCCCCAAGAAGAAAAAATGAAAATGATCTCTTTTTTACAACTTTTTTTAACTTAGGTTAGGCCTGAAGTTTCATCATTTGAGATGATTTAAAAACATAATATATTTATGATATCAAATAATATGCTTTTTAAAAATCGATAAGAAAAATATTTTAATAAAATTACACTAATACTAAAGGCTCACTTCTAATATAATTTTTATATTTATATAAATAATAGAAATAGACCATATGGCAAACTTGAGTTACTAACTCTCTTAATTACTTGATTAGTCTTAACAATTACATATTTAACTAGTACATATTTTGAACTGTATTGTAGCAATTAATTTTTTAAACAAAATCTAAGACAAGTTATTATGAGTGTGAAATATAATAACATAATAAAAATACATCTAAGAAAAATAAAAAGACTTAACTCCAAATCTGGAGACAATAAATGCCTTGTTTTCATCAAAATGGGAATGATGAGAAAAATATTTATGTATCCTAGGTATAAATACAGTTTGCGGAGGAGGGTTGGTCGATATGGCGCTGCCGAAGGCCTCCGTCGTTTGTCTTCTGCATACAGAGACCATGATAAGTATCTCACCCCAAATCTACGT
The DNA here is from genome assembly GCA_000696205.2 of Oncopeltus fasciatus. NCBI lineage: Eukaryota > Metazoa > Arthropoda > Insecta > Hemiptera > Lygaeidae > Oncopeltus > Oncopeltus fasciatus. Next base: position 707,532 of record KZ807046.1, read on the forward strand.
ATTTTCCTAACATTTTGCTATGGAAAAATTTTGTAATTCGATTATAGCATCTTCACCTTCATAATATTTACTACTTTTTTTTTTTAAACTTTCCTATTAATTAATATTATGTTATTTTTAACTACTATTGTTAAAAAATAATTTGTACTAGGGGATATAAAGTTTTTAACATCCTTAAACTTTTCATATTAAAAAAAATTAATTTTCTTTTATCCTCGAACAAAATAATTGTTCCTAGTTTTAGGGGAAATGCCTATTTACGTGTGATGATATATTGGTAAGTGAACCTTAAAAATTGTAAAGACGGCCGTAAAAAATTTTAAAACACCAAATTTTTTAATATATTTTTGTCTTTATTTATTAACCTGAACAAAATAGCGAAAAACAGAGTGCGAAATATTTCACATTGTAGGAAGCTGAATCTAAAATCATTCTTATGAGAAGCAAATTGACTGACATATACATATTGATGAACACATGAAAATTTTCTAACAAACTATTAAAAAGCTAACTATGAATTTTTTTTTTAAAACTTTTATTTATTTACTACATTGTGTTAAATTAAAACATTTTGTCATTTGATCACCACAATGAATTAGAAAAAAAAAGACATTCAATATTCTTAGATAATTTTAGTTGGGGTTCGGTCAAGGTAGATCCAAAAAAAAAATACAAATTTAAAAAAAAATGTATTTTTTTAAAAGATTATCTGCCAACCTTTTGTCTTACATTGTAAGCCATCTTCAGGGCTGTAGAAATACAATGTCATGAGAATACAATAATAATTGACAATAATATAGTTGAGAATTACAATTATGTAATGAGATATCAAAAGTATGAATGTAGAAAGCTCTGTAACAGAATTTAAAAATATTTTAAAAACAATTTGAAAAAACATGCAGACAACAACTTATTGAAAAATAATTTATTAACATTAAAACAGCAATTTTCCACACCTACCTATCATGAAGGTACTTCAAAATCAAAGGTACTTGATATCACATTACATTATTGTAATTCTCTATTATTGTATTGTCAATTAATATTGTATTCTGCAATAATACAAATACATTTTTTTAAATTTGTATTTTTTTTTTGGGTCCACCTTGACCCAACCCCAATTAAAATCATCTAATAATAATATTTACGGTCAAAAAAACTTTCCTTTTGAAAATTCAGATTTTAATTTCAATCTGAGTACTAATACATACAAATGGAGAGCGCTTATAAAAATACTACCGTAAATAGTACGGTACAAATGTATACAGTTGTAACAAACAAATTGTTTCTTTTGTAAATGAACTTCAAACAAAGTAATTTCTTATTTTACTTCGTTTTTATTATACGTAACGTATTACAAATAGCCTTCTTGAAATATTGTGAAAATTAGAACTTTTAATTAATAGTTATTATTTTAAATAAAAATACATTTTTAATAATTATCAGTTGGAGTTGCGGCACTGGACGTTTCCTCCTCCATGTTATTGTGACGGGCAATTGTGAGCAATTTTTAAAATTTAATTTTATTTAAAGAGTGTAATAAATAAATACAAAAAAAAATTATAAATTTTATCGAAAAATAAATATTTACTAAAAGTTTGCTTGAATCTCATAATCGTTTGTCTATCTGTCTTTTATGCAGGTTTCCAAAAAATTGTCTTTCAATGAATCCAACCTTGGAAGGTTGGTACTATGGCATGATTTCTTCATTAGCCTACTTAGAAATGTTGTTTTTGTGCTTACTTTTTAAATCCAAAAACTTAAAAAAATAAAATAAAAAAGCTAGTCACACAGAAGATGCGTAAACCAAGCGAATTCCTTAGAATTGAAGTTTATGAATACTTATCACAATCGTCATCATTATTACAATTATTATTCGTCATAATGTCCATATTTAACGAAAGACAAGAAATTTGCATGTCACAAAGCTACTTTTCTTATTTATATATATTGTTTTTCATTCACGAATGTTACAGTTGTCGTGCATCGTCAAGATATTTATTCTCAAATCTATAACAACTTGAGACTTTGAAAAAACAATAAAAAAAACTAATGCAAGAAACACATTTTTAATTTTTCCAGAAATTATATTTTCGACTACAAAAAAAAAAAAGTTTCCTTATTTGCATCTTTTTATGGTTACATCTGTTGTGATAGCAAAGAGGTTTTAAATAACGGAAGCTTGTCCCAATAAAGGTGGAGGTGTTTTCTTATTGGCTCTGGAGACTGGCCAATAGCTGCTCGATAAAGTTCCCTTGTGTTGTTTCTCCCGATTCCGATAGTCTTCCTCCCGCTATTTATACGTCCAGTAAGGAAGGTGACCACACTTCTTCCCACACACCGTCCGACATAAAAACTCTCCCCTCAACAATAAATACCCCAAGAATTTCCTATTTCTCAATATAACCAGAGTCATTTAACTGTTAAATAAACCATTTTCTTTCTTAATGAATATAAAATTTGTCAAAAAAGAGCTAAGTAAAAGCTGGCAGAATTACGTAGTTGTTTGAATAATACAAAATAGTATATATATATATAACACACACACACACACACACACACACACACACACACACACACACACACACACACACACACACACACACACNGATAAGGTATATAATTAAAAGTATATTATGTATAGTATAAAGTAAACAAAATAATATAGTGAATAAATAAATAAATTAAGGGGTATTTATAGGGCGTAATAACCTAGAAGTTGATTGCCCTTCAATCTACTACTACTACTATACTACTAATACTTTAATCAAAACAAAAATCAATGTAGGAAATAAATTGTCAGCAAGTATCTAAGCGATATTTCTTAAAATAATATTAAAGTCCCAAAAGATTCTTTTAAGTTCAAAAAATCAAATAGCTATAATCTCTAAAGTGCTTTTTTTAGATTAGATAATTATATAGATAGTATAAAAATTATTGAAAGGAAACCCGGGTAACCGAGGGGATCTTTGCCCTGAGATATGTGTTTTATGAGTTCAATTTCAGAAAAACAGAATAAAAAAACAATTTGTTATGTAATGTTTGTACTTAATAACTGAATTTTTGTAAAATCATATTTTGTTTTGATTGTGTATATATATAAACACCATGAACTCCCTACCCAGGTCAATGGGAGAACAAAGTGCATATCGGCCATATATATACAAAGAACATGTATTACTTGTACTCTAAACTTCTCTTCAAAATAAAATTAAAATTATCTTTCTGGAATCAAATCAAATTTACTGTTACTAATGTTTCAAACACAATTTCCCGTCAGACCTCTACCCCAATTAAAAAAATTTATTACTAAATAAAGCAATCTGCTCTAACCTTTTTAATCAGTTATTAACCTCTTTAATCAGTTATTAACTTCATTTCTTCGACAACAGGTAAAGCATATAACTTATCGAAAGCATTCGATAACTTATTTATGGATAAAATAAGTCCCTTGCAAATTCTTGGCATCCTTGTAGTTCAGTATTTTTATTTGAACTTATATTTCCCAAACTTATTTGAGCATCATTTCACGGCAGCCACTAAGTATTTATTTTTCATTTAAAAGCGACACCCCTAATCCTAATTTCTCGATAGCGCTGCAAATCTTCTGAACTCCATTCTCTACCAATACACGATTCCTCTTCAAACTAAATATTACACCTAAATATTCTCCCGAATTTGGTCAATAAAGTACTAAGTCGTTGAAAATGGATTTTTATAAACACATAACTAATGCCTGTATAGTGTTAACAGACAAGCAAACCCATATAATTTTTATATATCATTTTAATATCTTACATTTAGAATTAGAAAAAAAATCGAAGAAATGTTCCAAAAATCTGTCATGACAACATAAAACAAACTACATTTCTTACATTTTCCATAATTGTTTTAGTGAACTTAATTATTCATGATTAAAGCATATGAATACACACACACACACACATAATTTTGTGCATGTTTTATACATAATATATAAATATGTACTGATTATTGGAACTTTAAATATATTCCAGTATTTTACTTTTTAATGAAAATATATTCTCAATATAAATGCAAAATACTGAAAAAAAGAAGCAATATTCAGTATTCATTCATGTAATAGAGTTTGAAGATATTGCAATACTTTCAATCCTAAAATAATAAAAATATAGAATTATTGAATGTGTACTCATACGTATGTACGAGTACACGAAATGTACACGAAACCACTAAGACAGACTTAGCGTTCAACGAATCAGCTTCTGTAAAGAACTCTGTAAGCCTATGAAATGTTTTCGAGTTTAAGAGCATTAGTCCAAGAGTCTCAGGATTCGAACCCAAAGAAGGAAACTCACCAGTATGGCCAAATAAATCTTCTAATCCTTTCGTTAATGAATCCAATAGAAATTCATGAACTTTGAAGTTACATATTATTCGTAATTATGAATCTATTGTGTTTGAGTATAAACTCATCAAAAAAATTAAATATCAATTGTTTTATGTAAATTTTATTAAGGGAAATGGGAATAAACGTTGTTCATGGATAAATATATGCAACATTCACATATTTAGGCTAGCATCCCAGACTTAAAATAAAGGAGTGTATAAAAAAATTACCATTGTAATAAATTAAACTTCAGAATTATGACTTTATTTGACTTAATACAATTTGAATCATTAGAACTCATTAAATTAAGAGGAATGATAAAGTAATTGTACAGGTTGTCATATTTTATCAAGTTTCCAAACATTTGATAATGGTAGTAGTAGTTTAATCCGATTATGGAAAGGCAATCCTGTAGAAAATATAGGATAGTAATAGTAATCAAGAGTATTCGTCGACAATAGTCAGAAATTACCTACTATTCTTGTACTAGAAAGTTGCGGTCCTTTGGAATCTACATTCAGACGTTCAAATGGTGGCACTGCTGTTCCTTGGGCACTGTGAAATCTAGGTTTTAGTTGTGCACAAACTCGACATCCTGGGACTACTGGCCGTAAATCTAAAGGAAATGGTTGATTCATAACAGGTACCTAATGATAAAGTCTGGTTATTCCGGGATGATTAGACTCTCTTGTATCTCCAAGAGTTCGTTCTTATAATCTGTGTTGGTGTCGGACAAATGCATCTGCACCCGCGTTTTCCGGTCCTGGTCGATAGATAGTGTCGTACCTAAAACATGACAGTACGAGTCTCCATCCCATGGTTCTTCACTTTTGATTTTCCCCGTGATATTAGTGTCGACCATAAACGCGTCAGATCTTTGATCCGTGATAAGACAAAAATGATAACAGCGCCACTTCCGCGAATCCCTAGGCTTCTTTTAAGTTCGGATTTTGTCAATGTTCGCGAAAAAAAAATGTGACAGGCCTGCGATTTTGGGACTGCTATAGCTCCGTCAGAAGCGTCCGTTTCGATAGAAAAGGAGTTTGTGGATCAACAAAAGAAGGTACAGCATTTTAGACGTCCAATTATTTTTATCAAAACTTTGTTAATTTTCTTTCAAAAACGGCAGTTTACAATCGATCAAAAATCTAATTTTATCAGAGAACTTGTATATAAAAGGAGAATAGTGAGCGAACATGCCAAGCGCTCGCCTAAGACCAGGGTAGTCTTTAGGGAGCGACAATTCTCGCAACGGCCTTAGGCGTTCAGGATCAAACTGGATATTGTTGAAAGATACCAAAAAACTGAAAATATTAACTTTTCTGACAAAAAAAAGCGCTTTTCTCTTTATTTATTGTGAGGTTATATTTGTTTGTAGCCTGAATGAAGTTGTTTAAAATAGTATCGTGTTCTTCCTTAGAAGATCCTTCAATCGTAACATCGCCTCGAAGTGCGAAAGTGTCATTTAGTTTTTCTTTTTGGTTTATTTGGTCGATCGTTCGTTGAAAAGCTGCTATTCCATTGGTAACTCCGAAAGGAATTCTAGTAAATTCCCACAATCGACCTCAAGCTTCAAAAGCTGTATAATATCTTTCATCGGAATTTGATGATACCCCGATTCGAGATCGATTTTCGAGAACTACTCTAAGTTTGCAATTTGATTAACTACATCTTAAATACTGTGAATGAGTATGCATCCTGCTCAATGAATCGATTTATGGTTCGGAAATAAGTGATACACATACGTCTCTTTCTACTCTCATTATTCAAAAAGATTACCTGAACCTACTATGGTGAAACACTTGGACGAATTATATTTTCCTTGAGTAAATGATTTGTTTCCTTTCAGCTTAATTCCGTGTCTGAAACGGTCTGCCGTCCAGATTTTATCGCAATGGGTTTAGATTAGAAAATAAGGATATTGGATCTAAATTAGCTGTCATCCTTTGAAGATCGTGTTCAATGATTACGTCCGAACATAGGCCGGATAGAATGTCGAGTTTTACGTTCTTGTAGTTATGGCCGAGTAAATGCAGGTATACTTTACAATATCTACGAAATGGGGAGCTGAGAGACTTCGAAGCCATTAGGACTATGCCTTTGGAGGGTAGAACTACTAGTTTTAGGACATCAACTAAGCATTCATTAATAAAACCTCCCTGTATCTATTATACTTCATAACTGTTTTTTTTTCTTTTGGCGTGTCAATTATGGCGGTCATTAATACCAAAATCGAAATGTTTCAATCTCTTTCAATATATCAAAATTAATAATAGTCAATTCATTCTTAAATACTTCTTTTAATTTAGAAGTGTCTTTGAGTATATACATACAAACACACACACGTATGTATATACACACATACTCAAATTAAGTTTGTGGTTATAATAACAAGGAATAGGAGGAGGATTATAAGTCTCTAATTTATTCAGCAGAGGCGACAGCTGAAAGAGAGAGAAGAGACTGATATTCTTATACACTTATTTTCTACAAAGCACGTTACTTCTGATCCGTCCCCCGACACCTCACGGTGTCTGTGGCCCCAAAGGTCCTGAGGCTGGGCTGCCTCTCACCTCTGTTATCATCACTGAGCTTAAGGGAGTAGGCAAGTAGATATAAGAATGGGAATTGATGAGTTACCATATATAACTGTTTATAATATCAGATACAGTAACTTTAGATAGTCTTAAAGACTAGGAAAGTATATGGCGTGAGGACCAGATCTGTACAAGAAATTGGCCATCGAAGGATAACAGCTGCTTACTTGTCTCCTTGGAAGGGAAGTCGGCTTACTAGGAATTTCAGATGAAAATGTTCCATCCCCTTGTCGTACCTTCTCGCATTTTCCACGAAGTCATAAAAGCATCTCATTTTAATACTTACCAACATTTAATAATCCCTTTAAAGAATCACCTATGCTTGTTAAATCCCACTCAACTTCTTAAAATAACGTCTTAGTTTAGTTATTTGTTTCAAAGAGGACACATAACAGTGGTCTTTGAAATTTTAAGGCAATACTGAAAAAAAAAAAATATATACATATATATTGGAATTTGCTGACTGTTTTTTATCGAGTTATACATAGTTAATTTTCTAACTTATCAATAAAATATTTGTTATCTCTTATGCGAACAACCTCAATGATTTTTTTTCTTTCAAGAACTTTCTGAAAAATTTAAGCCCAAAAATTATTTACTTATATAATCCAATTCTCATATTGGCTGTGAGGTTGAAGGGGACTCTTCATTAGAGAAAAAATGGAATTCGGATATTGTGACGCGGTCTTCATATTACCCGAAGGGTAAGCGAATTACTGGATTAGGCTAACCAAATTCTCCTGATAAATTACGTGACGCTAATGTTGGATTTCCTTTTGTCCAGTGGACCCACACACGAGGTTTCGGGCCTGTGTCAAAGCACTCTGTACGTGTGAGCCTTCCTTCCAACCACTACTAAGCAAATAACTCAGCAGCTGGCTGTCTGAAACATGCTATGGAAGAAAAAGAACTTTAAAAAAAATTTAACACGCAGTAGCTGGGTAATCAAAGCAGATTTCCAATGCTTCTTTTAAAAGAGTAAATAACGAAGTTTAATTTAAGAACCGTCAAGGAAAGCTAGAGAAAGCACTCACCTATTGTTCTTGTTCGATATTCCTTCCTAAACAAAATGACGACGAAGATATAAATTATAAATGGTATTTTTTTTAACAATTTTAGTGCAAGGGAACAGAATAAAAATCTAACTGACCCAGATACTAAAATTGTTAAAATTTACGAGGGATAAAACACCATAATAAGTTTAAATAAATAAATTTAATATTTATAAAATTAAAATTTAAAAGTAAATAACGAGAGCCATTTAAACAGCTTGACAATGTCAGCTCCTCCGAGCATAAGACAATATATTCGTCTGCCTGGGTGGTTAGACTCTCGAAATTAGTGCGGGGAATTTAATAACTTATCAGACTTGTCTGGGTAGCATAAATAGAAACTCACTGGCCAGGAAAACAGGAGATCCAGGTTCGTGTCCTGGCTGGGACAGTTAGATTTTTTATTCTGTTCCCTTGCACTAAGATTGTTAAAATTTACGAGGGATAAAACACCACAATAACTTTAATATTTATAATAAATAAATTAAAAAAATTAATTTACTCAAGCTTAGAAATAAAACTTCCAAACATTGAAATTAGATTTTGCATTTTGAAAAAAAGAGAGCCTACTAACACTCAACAAATAAATTTTTTTTATGTATTTTTGAAGAATTTTAAAAAATTTTAATTTCACAAAATTACATTAAACATCTATTTTTCTTCGTACATTTTTTTATTACGCGAATAATCACTGAGATAATTTTTTTTAAACTTTTATTAATCTACTATATTCTGTTAAATACAAACATTTTGTAATTTTATTACAATGAAAAGTAAAAATTACATTCAGTGACTTTAAAATTATTTACAGACTATGTCACCAGGAGGTCACAGGGCCATCTTCGTTTGAGTCGACGGGGAGGGCTGTAGGCGTATGAGTCGGAAGACAAGATCTGAGCTAGTGGATTAGGATGGAATGGCACTTAACTGAGCAAAAAGCTAAAGCGGGAAGATATGAGATCCTGAACAAATGGGATATTAAGATCGTGGTGAAGGGATGAATCTGATACGTAATAGAGAGCATTTGCAATTATTCTCAGGGTTTTGGATTGAAAAGACTGGGTTCTTCGGATATTGGAAAGCTTAGCAGCACCCCAGATATTTACTTGGTAAGTCCAGATTAAGGATTGGCAAAGTGTCAGTTTGTTTTCCATCGTAAGATTGAAGTTCTTATTCAAGAGTTTGTATAGAAGTCCATATCGCCGATTGAGTTCTTGTCTTTTAATTTTAGTACGTTTGCCCTTCGAAAGTCGTGAGTCAAGATGGAACCCAAGGTAACGAACGGAAATTGAATGTGGTAAAATAATATTGCTAAATTTCCCAATTTCAGGGAAGTCTTTTTTCCGCAGTTGGAAATTAACTTGAACACATTTTGCTTCATTGGTTTTTGTTCTCCATTTGCCACACCATTGTTTGATTTTTTCGAGGTGATCTTGTAGGTTTTTAGAAGCAGTTTTAGGATCGAAATGGGAAGATAGAATAGCTTTGTCGTCCGCGAATAGAACAAAGAGGGTACTTGGATGGGTAGGGATGTCAGCAGTGTACAGCATGAATAGCAGGTCCAAGCACACAACCTTGTCCTAAGGGAGTTCCTATTCCCGCTTCCACTTTGTAGAAATTGGAATAATCTAATCCTTGCCGGACCCTAAAGAAACGGTTGGATAAGTAAGACTGGAGGATAAGGTAAGTGTTACAAGGAAGTATGAATTTCAGTTTATACAGAAGCCCACTGTGCCAGAATCTATCAAATGCTTGAGAAACGTCCAAAAAAGCTCCTGGCAAGTATTTGCTCTCAAGGGAAGAGGAAATGTAGTCTACGACGCGAAACACCTGCTGGATAGTAGAATGCTTACTTCAGAAGCTGAACTGGTAGAATATTGATGGGTTCAATGGAAGGCATCATTCGTTGCAACAAAATTTTTTCGAAAACCGTTTATAGTGTAGGAAGGAGACTTATAGGACGATAGGATGAGGGGTTATGTGGCGATTTTTCAGGTTTGGGAAATAGTATTATATAAGTAAATATTTTGTTTGGTGTGGTTTTTTTATCCCACGTAAATTTAAACAATTAATGAGAGGGAACAGAATAAAAAAAATCTATCTGTCCTCGCCAGGAATCGAACCTGGATCTCCTGCTATCCGGGCCGGTATGCTAAACCATTACACCACAAGGACTAGCTAGTTATCTCATTCAATTCCCTCTACACTAGCGAGAGCCTAACTTACGAGAAAGACGAGAACTTCGTATGACAATGTCAGCTACTTCGAGTTTAAGACGAAGTTCTCGCCTTTCTCGTGGGTTAGGCTCTTGCTAGTGTAGAGGGAATTGAATGAGATAACTAGCTAGTCCTTGTGGTGTAATGGTTTAGCATACCGGCCCGGATAGCAGGAGATCCAGGTTCGATTCCTGATGAGGACAGATAGATTTTTTTATTCTGTTCCCTCTCATTAATTGTTTAGTATTATATAAGAATATTTCCAGAGGACGGGAAGTGGGTAGTTCAGAAGATACAATTATAAATGTAAGTCAGGAATACAATTACCTTCTTGGGAAAATTACGGAGAATTTAGACGGTGATTAAATCATATCCAGGTGATTTGTGCTTAGGTAGATGAGAGATTCTGTACTTGACCTTAGAAGGTGTTACTACCTTAAGTGGCAAGGAAATAGGTAATGGCATGTCCAAAAAATTCTCAGTCTCCGCGGCATTGAATAGGTCTGAGGGATCTGAGTGAGGAGTAAATGTTTACTTACAGTGCTGGGCAAACATTTCGGCCTTGTATTTGTAAGAAGAGGCCTAAGAACCATCTCCTCGACGCTAAGGAAGTAGATTCTGCGAGTAGCAAACCAAAGGGATTTGTCTCCTTCTAAGAGGGTAGACAGATAGGTATTAAAGGCCCCTAATTTTTTGTTTTACGAGTCTGGAAAGATGGTTGAAGTCTTTGCGGTCTGAGGGGTGTCTATATTTTTCAAACAATGCTCTTGAACAGCGTTTCGCTAAGATGAGCTTTTTAATCCAATCAGGGAGTATATTATATTTTGGGACTCAGAAGTGTATTTTGTAAATTGTGATTTGAGATTAGCCATGTATACTTATGTGGTAAAGAAATGTAAAGCCTCATCTAGATTATCTGAGGTTCCCAGAGAAATTCAGAGGTCAAGTGATTTTTTTATGAGAGTTCTAAACAACGCCCAGTCGACTGGGCCAATAATGAGGGAGAGAGATAATTCTTTTGGAATGGGAATCAAGGATAACGTAAGGAAAACTGGGCTGTGGTCAGAAGATAGCTCATTTAAGTTTGAAGCGGAATGATGAAGAGGAGTAAGGTTTTTGCAGATGAAGAAGTTTAGGATATCAAGAAGGCGGGTCACGTCAGAGGGCCAATAAGTGAAATACGAAGGACTAATTGTGGTGAGGTTTTACAGTAATACTGCATTATATAAAGATAGACCACGAGAGTCGGTTATTCTCGATTCCCATTGCATTATAGTCTCCACCGACAAAGAAATGGGGACCAAAGTCTGGAAAATTCTAGTGTAGTGATTGGCTTATTTGAAGGACAATACTCTGCTGAACGTGTGATAGGATAAGTGGGTGTAAAATAGACACTGATGTTGATTGAAAGGACTCTGTGGAAGTGGAGGGTAAAATATGATGGGTTTAGGATTTATTGATAAAAAATACAGTTCCATGAGCTCGCCCGTCAGGATGGTCTGTCCTATAAGAGGGGTAGCCAGTAATTTTTAGATTATTTCGTTTTGTTAGTCGTTTTTCTGTCAGTAATGCTACGTCTACGTTTTTGTCCTCGAGTACTAGTTTGAGTTCATCAGTATGCGTCCGAATGCCGCTAGCATTCCATAGGGGCTAGAAAAAAAATTCTTGGATTGGGGAATCAGGATGTGGAAGTTGTTAGGGTCATTTTGGTGACCAGGTTGGTCAGAAGGGATATGAGTGTTGTGAAGAGGAAGTTAAGTTGTGAGAAGAAGGAGTGAAATAAATAGTGCAGATCCTTTGTTGAGAGCGAAGTCGGGACATTGAAAATAGCAAGTCGCTCCCTCCTGGGGGGTGGGGGGGGGGGATACGGTTGTGGTTGTGGCTCGTCTTGTCTGGGTTGTCCCTGGGTTGTTTGTGTCATTCAAGTGTAGGACAGTATCTGCTCGACAACTCTGGTTTACGAGTAGGCAGGGTCCGCTGTTTCATTTGTAAACCTGAAAGCCTTTGTCACTTAGATATTAAGATTTAAACTTTTCTTTTCTTCTAAATCCTCTACCACTCGACCTCTATTATTGTCCCTATTAACAAATACGTATAATTTTTGCAAAAATAATCTTTATTACCGCATTTAGTTTTGTTGTGTGTGAGTTTGTGTATGTGCGTAAATTTTAACGGACCACATTTTCAGCTACTCTAAGGAAGGATCATTAATGATGCCATATTTTTTTTTTTTTTAATCGCGTCATTGTCCCAATGAAAAGTATAATAATTTCATTTTCTTAGGGAAACTGTTGAAAGTTCATTCCTTATGCATTTTATAAGTTCTGTTCAAATTATATCTATATGTAAGCTTTTAAAACAAAAAAAAAAAAACATTCGTTAGCATTGTTTTTTCTCCCTCGTAAGATCAATTATTATTTTATCATATATAATGTCATTATAAGAATTTTTTTTTCGTCAATTTCAACACCTTTATTAAATATCTCTACGTTTCATCAAATTATTATTATTTATACTTTTCTGTGACATCAAAAATGTATTAAAAAATTCAAAAGTCTACATTTCCATTGGGGCAAAGCTTTGACGTCCAGAAAAGTTAAGTTTTAGTTAATAAAATATTTTACGAGACGCTAAACGTACAGTTATTATTAACGAGCCGTTCTTTAATCTTTTTAAAGCAAAGTTTGGAAAAGTACAGGGTTTGTTCAATAAATCTAAATGACCTTTTTGCATTTCTTGCTTATTTGAGGTTCAGAATATTTTTTTTTTAAAACCTGTTCACGAAAATTGGTCCGTATTTTTGTGTTTGCGAGTACGTGTGTTACTGTAAATGTGTACATTGCAGTCTGCAAGAATTCTTTTTTTTAATGTGATACATGAGGTTTAGCCTAAGTCAGTAAATTTAGTAATCTGTTTAATATGCACGGTGTAGTTAGGAGTCAAACCCAGGAAAGGAAACAGTCGTGTCATACAATAACGTTCTCAGTCGTACGCTTCATCAACTCAAACTAAAATAGTCTATAACAGATGCCATAGGACATGTATAGGATTAAGGACATGATGTTTACTGAAAAAGAGGACATTCTTCTTCATTAGAAAGTTTATCTATGTATAAGGAATGTTTTACATTGCCGAGATAATTTTTGTTAAAATTGCTTATGTACGGATATATTGTACCATTGCTTGTATGTCGGCTTAAATTCTGAAATAGCTTTAGGTTTTCAAATTTATTGTAAGGATCCAAACGTCAAATAACAATACTAATTAATTTCTCATTACCACTGCCCCCATGCTAATAATTATTTTGTCTCTAGAAAGAGTAGATTTGTCAGGGTCTGGCATCGCGGACTACTGTTCAAATTAAAATCCATTGTCCCAAGCACCCTTTACCTTATCCTTCACTCCTACCTAACCAATCAATTCTTCAGGGTTCGACAAGTACTCCAAATATTACCAAGTGGAGGCGGGAATACCACATGGTAGTGTGCTCGGGCACATCCCTTAAATCTTGTACCCTGCCGATATCTCTTACATCCCAACACACTCCTTGCAACCTTTGCGGATGGCCAAGCAACCCTTTATTTCGATGCCGACTCACTTAGTGCCAAGAAAAATCTCCAACGGCATCTCATGGACATATAGCGATGGTGCCAGCGCTGGCGCATTAAGATCAACGAAAGCAAATGCTGTCATGTTACGTTCACACTAAGGAAGAAACAACCTGGCAGAATTTACTTTAATGACATCCCTATCCCAACTTCCGATTGCCTCAGGTACCTAGGCTTACATCTTGACTCCCGTCTAATATGGAACACACATACAAGAATCAAAAGACAGGAATTAAATAGGAGATTCGGACAACTTTACTAGCTAATAAGCCGCAAGTCAACCTTAACTGTTACTAACAAACTTAACATTTATAAAACGTTACTGAGACCTATCTGGACATATGTAGTCGAACTGTGGGGAACTGCTAAACCATCCAACATCCAAAGAATACAGTCCTTCCAATCCAAAGTCCTAAGAATCATAGTTGATGCATCCTAATACGTTACCAACTCCTTACTCCACAAAGACCTTGAAATCCCTTATGTAAAAGACGTTATCCAGTATTCCCAAACTCTATCTAGTGTTACCCATCCTAACCCACAGCGCCGCCTGAATAAAAATGGCCGCGTGACCTCATCATTGCTAAAACTTAATAATAATAATAATATGAAAAAAAAAGAAAACAAAGGAGTACAGCCATTGGGCAGCTTCTCCATCAAGCGAAGTACATGCTAATTTAAATAGTTATGTATTACAGTCCTTTTTGTTTAATTTGATGTATATTTTTTATATTAACTTATATTGTATATATTATTATTA
>KZ807046.1:753074-769279 GCA_000696205.2 Oncopeltus fasciatus
TTAGCTTTAATTTCTTCATCAAGCTGAAATGTTTCTAAAAAGAACAGAATATTACTCTTAATTATTTCATTAATTAATTATTCTTTTAAGCTTATGAATATATTTAATTTTATTAGATTTAGCTAATCCTCTCAAACATTTCAGATTATGATTTCTTAGTTCTCTCTCCATTTATTAGAAATAAAATTATTCAATATATTTTTAAACAACATTTTTTAAAATGTTATGAATATCTCAAAGTTTTTTTTTAGTTAAATATGGTTTATGAACTAATTTTCCACAAACACACTCAATTTTTTTCTATTTTTTTTTTTATGTTTAGTTAAACTATAATATTCTTCTTGATATTTCTTATAACAAATATCACACCAAGTTCTATTTTTCATTCTTTCTTCTTTTTTTATATTTACTACAGAATTTTTTATCTTCCATTTATTAGAAATGAATTTTATTAATATATTTCATTTTAATAAATTGACTCAAAATATAATTTCTAAATTCCTTTTTCCTCTTAATAATCTCTAATGGTTTAATTTCTAAAAAAATATTCCACAACATTATATTTCTTTCACAATTATGTATGGGTATATTATGTTTTATAAATCAGATATCTTTGCAATAATTAATGTATATGTTAATCCTTTACCTTTATAATTTTTATTAAAAACTTCAAATACTTCTTCAATTTTAAACACATCTGCAATTTTAAATTTATCTCCAATCTAACTAGAATAAACAAAAATAATGAATGCAACGAAAAAAAAAAAGGCTTTAGTTATATGTACAAGTTGCCAGCAATTAAAGAGCCCACTACTGGGTTAATTAACAGAGTAAGTTGGAAAGCCATCACTTAACTGGCAGCTAAATAACTGCAAGGTCACAAAACCAATATCCCAATATTATATATATATTACAAAACATACAAATCAAACATCCACTGTTTTCTTGGTACTTTTTCTGTTTCATCTCCAAGTCCTGCATAGTATAAAAATAAAAATTAGGGATTTCATTATAATTATATTTTTAAATATATAAATATGACTGAAATCCATATAATTAAAATAAATATGTATTCAAAACATGTAAATGACTTAAATGTATATCCATATGAAGCTCATATTTTTTTTAAATTTTTGGTTTATACAAAAGTAAATCTATATGGGCTATAACATAGAAATAAACACCGAAAAAACAGTTAGAATTACTCCTTTATTCCTCACAACAAACTTGACACACTACATTTTTTGTAACCAAATTTTTTTTAAAAGCATAATAATTTCTTTTTTATCAACATTAGATGTTTACCAGGAAAAAAATTTTTTTTTTAAATGCATAATATAGCTTCTTCATATAAGGGGAAAGGGAATTGGATTGTGATATGATCTTTTCAAGGCCAGGGTCAACCTGTCAGAACACTAGCCAGCCACAATAATGTCTTCAGTCTCAAGAATTACTTCTATTTCATCAAAAATGGATATTCAATGCCCTATTGGCATTACAATTAATGAAAAATGTCATAAATCAATGGGTTATCTATTGAAGTTCTAAGCGAGCAGAATAAATCATTACTAATTTTGCTCTTTGTGGACGATCTAATGTTATGTTCTCTAAATGAAGAAACTTTAAAGCAACATAGATATGAACTGAAAAAGCCCTTTATAATAAAGGATCTGGGAATGTTGACTATATATTTAGGAATTGATATATCATACAGTGATAACTTGATGGAATTACCTCAAAGACGATATATTGAAAAAAACTGTCAGAGGAACATCGAGATTTAAATTTTAATGTAAAGTTCACACCTATGGAAACCAACTAATAAATTAATGAGAGCCAGACATACCGTTCTATTATTGGAGGTTTATTATGTGTTTCTACACCAACTCGTCCCGATATTTATTACTCGGTTGGATATTTGAGTTGCTTCCATAATTACTCCTCAAATTTATAAGAACACTTTAAGAGTTTTTTTCTTATAATTTGTTACTACTTACAGTAAGGATTTTATTACTGTCTAAATATATTTCATTTTTATTTATTTATTTATATATTTTTGTATAATGCAAAAAGAATGAAATTTTTATATATTGTAACGTATTATAGTCTTTCTAAAAATGAAATAATTTAGAAATATGTGATATAAATTCGAAATGTACTTTAGTTGACTTCAACTAATGTATTACATTATCTGTTTCCATGAGTTGTATTTTATCATTTCCACTTTCCTACTTATATCTTTAAACATTTCCACTATTTCTGAAATTAGCTGTTGTGGATAATTTTTCTTTTTTTCATTATCTATATATTCTTTGGATTACATATTTAAGGGTTATGGGGCCACCGCTATAACTTTTCAAGAAAAACTAGAGATCATGGTATGGTAAAAAAATAGTATAAAACAAAAATTTAAAAAAAATATGAGCTTTATATGGATATACATTTAAGTCATTTACATGTTTTTATTTATGTAATTATATGGATTTCAGTCATATTTATATATTTAAAAATATAATTATAATGAAATCCCTAATTTTTATTGTTATACTATGCAGGACTTGGAAATGAAACAGAAACAGTACCAACAAAGCAGTGGATTGGTTGATTTGTATGTTTTGTAATATATATATATATAAGTCACATATNTATATATATAATATTGGGATATTGGTTTTGTGACCTTGCAGTTATTTAGCTGCCAGTTAAGTGATGGCTTCCCAACTTACTCTGTTAAACTTTTTACCATCTTTCTTTTTTCTTAATTAATTAATCTCTTTTTGTAGCATTCTTTGTCATGAACAGGGGTCTAGATGGATTAATTCTTGCCACACATTCTGCCTATTGCAACATCATCAACATTACAGGGGACAACAGCTTGCCATTTTTACACACCGATTTCTTTTGTAATTCTACATATTGGTATTATAGTGAATCAAAGTTGCCATAAAGTTTGTTTCAAATTTTAAATTACACCAGTTGTTCGTCATTTTTCACAACCATCAATTTTTAAAACTCTATGGTGACTTGTATCTGCCTAAGCACAATAATAAATAAGAAAAGCATAAAAAAAATTTACAGCCTTCACTGCTACTCCCAGGATTCTGAAGTATCATGAATATTCTGTCCCTTCGCGTCGAGAAGATGGTTCCTGGGCCTCTTTCGATAAAGATAATGCCCAAATAAATATTAATTTCGTTAATATTTCGTTGTGGTGTATAATCCCACCTAATTTTAAAAATGGGATACTTTGAAATACTACCAACAATTAGAAAATTTGTGGTGCTAGTTCATATTCTAAATAAATAGATTACTTTAACCTTTTTTTATTCAAAAGTATAGAAGTTAAGAAACACAATAAATTGATTGATAGAACTGAATATCTTTGTAATATTAATACAGTTAAGCATACTATTTTACTTTCAGGAAATGAAAATTTTGTTAAAATGAATGGAGCGGTACTTCGTGCACTAACTCATGGAAAATGTAATTATTGTGGAACTTTAAATGATTTGGGATTAGGATATTTCAGTGGTGTTCAAATACCAATAGATAAAGGAGGATTTGGAATAACTTTTATGAGAAATTCTAATAATATTAAGATCATTGCAAGCAGATAAGAAGGGCATAAGAAGCCTTATGCCCCGGAAGGAAAAAATATCAATAGCAGACTTTTAATTATATGTTCCCATTATTGAGTTTTTCTAACCCTCTAAGACTATAGTACTTAAAGAAATGAAAAATTTTGGAACAAAAAAATTTTTCTTTAGAATATGGGAATGTATGGAAAAAGACAGGATTTAACAAACGTTTGTAGGAATACTGATAAACCAAAATTTATAATTGATGAATTTCAAACAACTGGAAGAGATAATCAACAGAATTATCTGGAGCAATTTGGAGAAAGAATAATTGTCAGGTTAGAAGATGAAGACAATGAATTTAAAATGTTTCCTTTCTAAACCATTTAGATGAATAAACTATTGATGAATTGAGTTTAGAAAAACCATTTTAAATTTATAAAGATTGTGAGGATAAAGATTTATCATGATTTCTTTTAACTGGAATATATTTTTTAATTTGAATTTTTAAAAACTATTATTGTGCCTTACAAGAATTAACAAACCATTAGTAACATTTGTCTTACTCATATGTGAATAAAAAAAAAGGTTTAGCCTTACAACCAATTCTGCATTTAAAAAAAAATAAGTATTAGCATCTCCTTCAAGCACATAGGGTCATAGAGAGAGAGGGCCAACCACAGATTTCTATCCCTATACATCCATCTCATCCATGGTTCAGGACAAGCTTTTATTTATCGATAAAAACTGGCATAGGGCGATATTTGAACCTGAAGTGCTAACCAACCCAAACAGATCTCATGAGATATCTTAGCATCCCGAATTTTTTTTTTTTTTTAATTGCACTTTGAGCATTCACAGTAAAGAAAAAAGAAAACTACCCAGTAGTGGGCTCATTAATAGCTGGCAACTTGTACATATAACTAAAGCGTTTTTTTTTTTTTTGTTGCATTCATTATTTTTGTTTATTCTAGTTAGTTTGGAGATAAATTTAAAATTGCAGATGTGTTTAAAATTGATGAAGTATTTCAAGTTTTTAATAAAAATTATAAAGGTAAAGGATTAACATATACATTTATTATTGCAAAGATATCTGATTTATAAAACACAATATACCCATACATGATTGTGAAAGAAATATAATGTTGTGGAATATTTTTTTAGAAATTAAACCATTAGAGATTATTAAGAGGAAAAAGGAATATAGAAATTATATTTTGAGTCAATTTATTAAAATGAAATATATTAATAAAATTCATTTCTAATAAATGGAAGATAAAAAATTCTGTAGTGAATATAAAAAAAGAAGACAGAATGAAAAATAGAACTTGGTGTGATACTTGTTATAAGAAATATCAAGAAGAATATTATAGTTTAACGAAACATAAAAAATAAAATAAAAAAATTGAGTGTGTTTGTGGAAAATTAGTTCATAAACCATATTTAACTTAAAAAAACTTTGAGATATTCATAACATTTTAAAAAATGTTGTTTAAAAATATATTGAATAATTTTATTTCTAATAAAAGGAGAGAGAACTAAGAAATAATAATCTGAAATGTTTGAGAGGATTAGCTAAATCAAATAAAATTAAATATATTCATAAGCTTAAAAGAATAATTAATTAATGAAATAATTAAGAGTAATATTCTGTTCTTTTTAGAAACATTTCAGCTTGATGAAGAAATTAAAGCTAAACCGAAAAGAAAAAAGGAAAAAAAAATTATCATTTATAAAATCATTTATCAGACTACAGGATAAAGAACAAATTTGATTTTTCGCTTAGGTTTTTTTTCAAGCAATCGTTGGGATAATTTCTTGGCAGAAAAGTAGAATTCTGAATAGTTTACCCTTCTTATATGAGTAATATAAGCTGGTTGGAGATTAAACTTGTCGATGTAGGAATAGTAGTAATAAAAATAGATTTTGCATAGTTAAGAGTAACTGAATGATTACTCTCTTATGAAAATAATGGACTAGAGATCAGGGAAATACATATTTGTCAAGACATTGAAACTCTTCGTAAAAAAAGAAGTATGAGCTAGAAAAAAACTCTCTAACTCAGCCAGGGAATGAACCCGGATATCCTACAATCCGGACAGGTGTGTTAACCAATTACGCCAGCGAGGGAGCTGAGAAAAAATTTCTAGTTCCTCGAACGTCACTTCACTCCGATTCTAACCACCAAGTAAGACGAATGTATCGTCTTGTACTCAGTGGAGCTAAAATTGCTAGCTATTTATTAGACTCTCTTTTTGGCAAAGGGCCTGACATTCAAATCATGATTATAATTGTGGTAATGTAATTCCACATTTAATTAATAATTTTAATCGTACAGGGAACTAGAAAAAAAACCTCTCTACCTCCCCGGCTCTGGGATTACATTACCACAATTATCATCATGATTTGAAAAAAAAAGTATATTTTTTTTAATTGTCTCTACATTACATCTTTGTTAAGTAGAGTAAGAAGTGAGTTGTAAGAGCATTGTTGGTGTACTGTGGACTAGGTCCCACTCATTAAAGACTTAAAAATCATTCCTCGAGGGGAAGTGGAAAACCAATTCTAAGAAGAAGGTCGGAGCGATAATGCGGTCTTAGTATGTTTTAGTCTGATTCGATTTCTGAATTATTCATGGTTCGGATTTAGATTTGACCTATGACAAATAAGGTGTGCAAAAAAGATGTAAGATGATATTTTACTATTTCCATCTCTAATTACATTTTCTACAAATTTCTATATCTTCAGGATTTCCTTCTTGTGCTAAATCATCTTCTATTATTTAAAAATCTTCATTGTCAGTATCATTTTTAAGCAAATAATTGTAAACAGATTAAATATAGAAAAAATAAAATTTAATATTGAAAATTAATATTGATAAAATTAATATGTATAAATTTATTTTGTTTTAATTAAGTTAAATGATCATGAATATACACACATTTATTTATTTAAAATTTAAATTTAACATTTTCTTGTTGGGCTTAGGAGAATACAAGCCATCATAGAGTTGTAAAAAAAGCAGGTTGTGAAATATGAAGAACAGCTGATTTACTTTAAAACTTGAAAGAAGCTTTATGGTAACTTTGGTTCAATATTATACCAATGTGTAGAAGTACAAAAGAAATCGGTTTTTCTGATTTTTTTTTAAATTGAGATAAATAAACATAAATTAGTGATGGAAATAGTAAATATCATCTTCCATCTTTTATGAACACCTCATCATTCATCCGTACTATCTGATCGGATTCAGTCAAATCTACATCAAATCCAAGAATATTTTAGTATTACAATCAAAGTAAAACTTAGTAAGTAGCGACGAAATCTATACAGAACCATGAGTTCAGATTGTAGTGCCACCTGGTGATCATTGAAGGATTTAGAAACCAACTTCTAAGACTATTTACTTTTAAGCAACCCAAACGAATGTCTTTGGGATCGAATGTATAAACATGTATTTACCGTTTCTTCTTCCGGGTTTGACCGTGTCAAGTTTATGATATTGCCGAGAACATTCTCTTTTCAGCCCTGAAGAAGCCATCACATGATGTGCGAAAGCTCGGCACATATCAGAAATTAGACACGGTCCAACCGGGAAGAAGATACGGTAAATACATCTGACGACAGTCGAAGCCTACGTGTACATGTATAAACATGTAATTACTTTATTATCCACGTTGCAAATACTGATCCTGGGTGCTTATTGAACTTCTTTAGCTAAACAAATCAAATAAGTATCTAGCTTTCCTAAATAGGAGTTTCTTTCATAAGCTTCCTCTGAGCATCTCTTACTTACTTATCAGTATTCCACATCGGAATTTGATAATAACTATGATTAGGTAATACTTTATTGGACCAAAATTTAAAAAAAAATAAGGTGACTTAATTACAAAAGCTGAATCGGATTAGTATGACACTCTATTGAATTCAATACAACCTATTTCTTCTAATAATCCTGCTTACATAAAAAATGTATTAATATTCACTGCATTAAATAGGCTCAGAATAGGAATTATCTTCTTTCTTTACTCAGTAATGAATTAATCCTCAACTGTACTTCTGAGTGGGAATCCGTAAAAACAATTCAAAAAATATACTTTTCTTTTTTCAAAGACGTTCTAGGTCATTAAGAATATGTATATCTCTGACCTCTAGTCAATTATAATAATCCAAATAATTATTTGGCTGCTCTTTCCTAAGCAAAATATATTTTTATTACTACTATTCTTACATCGAGAAGTTTAATCTCCTACCATGTTATATTGTAGCATTTAAGAAGGGAAAAATATTAAGAATTCCACTTTTCTATCTAAAGATTATCCCAACAATCGCGCACAAAAAATTCATGCGAAAAAATAATTGATTCTGTATCCTTTATTCTGTTAAGTGATAACAATTAATTTAGATTTTTATACATTGATTTAATATTCAGGATTGAAAATGAAACTATTGAGTTTCTCAGTTGCACGTAACAAGAGATTGACTATTTTCGTTTTGTTCTCACTAAAATCATGATGGCAATGTACATTTGAACACTAAAGGAATAAATCTGAATCTCAACAGATAAATACAAATATTTTTAAAGGCTGCGTTATGCCTTCATTAGCGGCAAAAGGTTTGAGATNATAAACTAAAATTAATTGTTTTAGTTAATTAAATCTGCTTAACAAGTTATTATTACCAATAATAGTTATATGAAGTGCCAGATGTGTTCTAGAAAGTAGAAAGAATGCCTAGGAATTTAAATTGCACCTAATTAAAAAGTGAGTTAAATAAAACTGTCATTTAAAATACCAGATGTGTTCTTTGTGATCTATAAATGATTAATTTTATTATATTAATAATTCAGAATCTGAGTCTGATCTCAGATAAATAACTAAAAATATGTTGAAACTTAGATAGTTTTTGCAATTATCCTGAAAAGTGCACCATTTTTAAACACCAAATAAATATGTAAAAAAAACTTGTATGTTATGTTTTTAAAGTGCTTCCTAATTCCATACTTCTTTTTCCCTTTTTGAATTGTATTGCATTAGTGATTTATTTTTTCTTATTAATATTAGTATTTGTAGTTGTTATTTCTTACATTTCCCACACATTCATCTGAGCAGAATCTACCCTGTGAATGTGACCAATAGCAGCAGGGATAAACCTATGTTATAAATCCATCAACAGCCCTTTGTTTTTACAAGATTGTAATAAAACCTACATGTACAAATACACATTCAAACATTGGCTTATTATAAGAGCAATAAAAACGACTCTCATTCTGCTCTCAATTTGGTAACAGACAGTTAAGCTTAAGTCCTAGCCAATGAATCTAAATTTTATAAAAGATATTCTTTACAGATAACTCTAAAATATGCTTGGGTCAGGGGCAGGTATTTTGGAATGTTAATGGAGTAGTAAAACAAGTGCACCTCTTGTTAGTTCCTATCAGAATTTCAGACAGAAGTTTTGAATTAAAACACACTTAGAAGTTTTGCTAAAAGAGGGAAGCATGGAGCAATTTATAATATACAAGTAAACAGGTGACCTAGCTTCTATCCTGATATTCACCACTATATTAACAAAATCCAAATTAGTGAAAGAATATAAAATAGCTTTAAACTCGTTGCGGATTACAGTGAATCTGATCTCGATCTCATGACACTCGAGGGCATCAGGTAATGAAATAGCTGATAGCTAGCAAAGTAATTACACCAGTGTACCTGAACTATTGTCTAAAACTAAGGGAAAAGTTATAACATGGCTATCAGAAGAATAAGAGAACCATTAGGAACTTGCCTAACCTTGCTTATCAGTTAGCTAATTTCTTTATTTAACTATTTATACTAAACCAAATGCATGAAATGGATGTAGCTGAAGTATATCTTGTTTTGAAGTGAACATATTACATTTAAATTCAAGATGTTAATTCAATATCCATATAGTTAATATTTAATATCCATTTTTTTAGGTTGTTAAATTAAGTTATAACACAAAAATAACTTTAGAGTACTATATTTATATTACATTAAATATATTACCCTGTGAGAAGTTATACTATCAAGTTTCTATCCCATGTGGCTGATCCCTATGTCCATGTGTGCTGAAAAATCCTGAGCAATTCACATCATTATTTTAAAAATATCTTTGTTTGTCTATGTACACTACTATTTTTGTGTTCTGCAACATGTACATTTGATTGGTCATAATAGAAATTGAATTATAGGTATTGAATGGTGTGTAGAACCATAGTAGGTAGGTAGAAATTGGGGGCCAATATATGGGCTTTTTTATCTGCCAAGTTTAATATATTAAGATAATATGGGCTATTTAAGATTAATGTTTACATAATAATAACTATACACATATGTATGATATACATTTTATGAATTTGTAAGCGTTAAAAAATAACATCATAAAAATTAATCTACTTTAGTCATTTTTCAAGTTCTGGAATTCAATATTTATGGAATAAATAATTTAAGCAAATTTATAATATTACTTCTTAATATTATACTTTTTTTTTTTTTTAACTGAGTTTATAGGGCATCTAAATTATAAATATTTTTCTATTATTATTTCATTTAAAATATGTTCAAAATCAAAGTTCATAATACAAATTAGCATATGGTAAAGTAGAGTGGGGACCACTCTAGGTCTTCTGAAGAACATTAAGGGTATTTAAAAGTATTATTATTAATATGATAATAGTGGTTTTATTGTTGACTTCACCTAACAAAATCCAAGATTTAACTATATCTAATTACTTCTCTTGCTACCAAATCTTTATACAAGTTTAGACTACTTGGGCTTTGTATTACTATAATTATATTATTATTTAATAAAACGTATTTAAGTTTAAAAATAACTAATTTGTTTAATGATTTTTTTTTTAAAAGTTGAACTTACTTAAATTTAAAATAATTGTAGTAAATTTAAACTATTTGTTTTCTGTTACTCATCATGATTGTAATCCTAAATTTTTTTGCCACGAGAAGAGCTTTGTTTAGAATTACTCATTCCCATACAAAAAGGTATCTTCAATATACAGAATGCCTGAACCAAGGGAAATTAGCATCTATATATCCAAGAAATCAATGAAATATGAAACAAAGCAAAGGCTTAAGATAGCATGGATTGGTCTAAGACAATAAAAGCTCTCTATAAATTTTCTAAATGAAAAACAAACAAAACAAATTAACTCCTAAAATTCAGTGAAAAATACCTGAACACCTTTATGCAGAGCTTTCAAACTCAGAAAGCATATTAGTATCCAGGAGATGTGTGATTATAGCATTGTTAAGGTTTTATTACTTAAGGAACAGGACATTTTATATTGTATAAGTAAGAGATAGTTGCTCTTCGAAAAGTGCTATACCCAAAATAATCAACCTCAATGTTCTTACTGTTGATAAAGCTCTTTTCAGGGCTTATATTTCTGCTTGAATTTTGAGGGTATATTTCCCATACCATATGATTATGGGTGTTCTGACCCCCTTAGAGTAGATTGAGAGTATTCCCTATTCTTCTAAGGATTGTTAGGCTACTTACATTGAACAAACGAAAAAAATTAAAGAACACTCAACAGATTGATGAAAATGCCTTTGCTTTTTGCTATCAAATCATTCCCTTCCAAACATACCCGTTGCTTTTAACAGTTTCCTGTATTTACTCTATCCCTTCCATGAAAAAAAACTTCTCGCTGAATGCTTATCAATTAATTTAGACATGATAAAGACCTAATACCCTCTTCTGATAAATTATTTTCTGTACTTAAAAACATTTTCAATGATATGATTCTTTTCATTATTATCAGTTATTATCAACTAGATTGTACTTACTTCCTTCCACCTTGGCTACCTCCTCTGTCTTTTTTTACCTATTTCCTTTAGGGAGAATGTCTTGACAGGTCAGGATTACCGCCCACTTAATGCAGGGGTCAGCACGTCTGACTTNCCTGTACGGGGAGGATGTTGTTCAGAGAATGAAGAGAATTGACAAATTCAGATCGAAGAAAATGAGACTCCTGGCACAACTAGCATTTCTTAAGAGATGCAGAGACCACCATGACGTACTACCCACGTGTTCTAAAGTGACAAAAAAAGGAAGTAAACGCATGCAGAACATATTGGCAAGATCCTCAAAGATGATACTCAAGGCGCAGATAAACGACACTCGATCCGAACTTGCTTCGATTGAGAAGAAACTCTTTTATGACCACTCTATGCTTTCAAATCTTGTTTCAAAGGAGGACTGGGACAAGATAGACCGTCTCACCTGGGAAGCAGCTCAACGGGACTTCCTCAATCACACTGACTCGCAAAAAAAGAAATTTAAAAAACTCACAGCATCGAAGACGACTATCAACAACATATGTGAAGACTCTCTAAAGAAAACTGTTGTTAACCTCACCAATGAAAAATTTCCCAGAGTGACACTTCAAGTTCTACAGAAAGGCTTCAACTACGCCATCGCCCCATGCCGGATTCCTACAGAGAAAATTATAACAAGCGTCGAAGCCTGTATCATGAACCTTGAACCAGAAGCAGCTGAAACAATCCGTCAAGACGTCAGTCATGCTCTAAGGAAGGCCAAGCCACCCAAACCGAACCTCAACAAAGAAGAATACAAAGCACTAAACGACCTGAAAAAACATGAGGACCTGGTCATCACCCCGGCTGATAAGGGCAACGCCACCGTTATCATGAAGAAAGAAGACTACCTGAAGAAGATGCAGGCACTCCTCGATGACGACACCTACAAGAAGCTTGAGAAAAATCCAACTAAAACCATTAACCAGCAGGTCATCTCCATAATCAACTCAAACAACGACAAACAGGTAAAGAAGAAGTCACTCAGGATATCAGACCCCGTCCCACCAAGACTCTACGGACTGCCAAAAATACACAAAGAAGGCATACCCATGAAGCCCATCGTCTCGACTATCGGCTCACCAACATACTACGTAGCGAAATACATCACAAAGAAACTGAAGCCTCACGTCGGTAACACTAAACACCATATTAAACAAGGGTCAGTATTAGGTCCTATACTTTTTATATTATACACAGCTCATGTGATACGTTTACAATTTCAGGGTGTACAACTGGCTGCCTAAGCTGACGACATCGGTGTCTACGCATCGAGCCTCAACGCAGAACGCGCCCTGCTCAGGACCCAGGACGCCTGCCAGCACATCCTCCGCGAGCTCAACAGCATTAACATTGTGGTCAACCCCACCAAGACTGACGCCGTCATCGTCTGCTTCAGGAAAGGCAAGAAGGGCAGACTTCCCACCCACTTCACCATCGGAGGACAGCGGCAGAGGATTTCCACTAGGATCACCTACCTGGGAATTCACCTCCACCGTCATCTGATCTTCACTCCTCACGTGAATGCACGAATTAAGCATACACGTCTAAAAACCTACAGGTTACACTACCTACTCCGCTCCCAAAACCTGTCACTTAGACTCAAGTTACAGGTTTACAAAGCAGTTGTCAGGCCGAAACTGCTCTACGGCGCGCCCCTCATGAAGTGGTTGGCTCCATCCACGCTCCGATCACTTCAGTCCTTCCAAAATGGTGTGCTACCGAAGATAGTCCGTGGGACCTCTCTCCAGCGCGCCAGGACCTCCCACATCCACGAGGAACTTGAACTCCCCTAAATACGAGACATCCTGCGTAGGAGGCATGTCAAGTTCTACGACAGCCTTAAAAACTGTCTAAATCCCTTATTCAGGGATATAGTGCCACCTACATTACCCAGCTGTTGTCAGGGATCTGAGTCTACTGCCAACTACATCAATACAGCGAAATGACTCCCCGCTCAATCTGTACATATGTAAATATTGTTTATAATATTAGATTTAATATGTTAGATTTAAGTTCCAATGACACACCTGTGTACGTGTGTCATACTTCATATAAACGCCGATTATGCCTCACCGGTTACTTCATTTGTAAAGCTCCTTGGAGCTCAAAGTCCGAATATGTATTTTCACCATAACCCGCACATACCTACGGGTAAAAGGGTCGCTATAGGTGGTGTACCAATTACAATCACACCACCATAGCTCACGGACTGCTATTTCATAGGAAATTGTATATTTTTCACTTTTACTAATAAATGAGGCAGAAGTAAAAAAATAAAATAATAAAAAAAAGACAGCTCTCACAGAGCATAGAGCAGATTCCACCACTAGCAGCCGAAGAGGAAGGACCTACCTGTACACTGCCCAGCCTTTCACCATGATAGGAGCCAGGCTTTCCACTGACCCTAGGCGCCCCGGCGGGAGAGGTACCTCCTCTCTCTCGGGGTCCTCGGGCAGTGTTTCACGGCTAACTGGAAAAAGGCACTATAGCAGGGACAGCTCCACTGCCGATGCCCTTGGCTTCATAAAGCCAAGGAAGACTACGCGTGTTAAAGCGCCAGCACCACCTCTCTCAGTCCCTCTACGAATTTCGTATGGATTCACTAGGGACTGACCAAAAGAAGAAATCAACACCACCACCGATCATGCTCAGACCTCTCATTCCTGCACTAGAGCTGAGGACCAAGCTCATAGGATATGGGATTAAAGTCCGCCGTGGACTTTCACATAAGTTCGTCTAAAAGTGAGACAAGACTCACCAAAACAACCGAGGACCTCCGGAGCGTCATCTGGAGTTTACTCAAGGAAATTGATATTAATTATCTAAAGGGTTATTATTATTTCTACCACCAATGAATATAGAACTCTCATACCTTATATTCTCCGTCTTCATTGGTTTCTGTATACCATCTCCCGTTGGCGAGCGCTTTCGGACATTGTCCATCTTCTGGCCGAATACATACGTTCACTGTCACGGTCCGTGTTCATCTGTGTTTGTATTCTGTGAGTTAGTTGTGTCAGGTAGCTGTAGCGGTCACTTTTGTCGGCGATGAGGTCTGTCTCACGTGCGAGTTATGAGGGTCAGCGTCCATTATTCCAGGTGTAGGTTGAGGTAGGGATTAGTTGTAATCCCCTTTGTTGAGGTGTTCTAAGTGTTCCGAAAGTTTTTTTTAAATGTGTTTGTGTTTGCCTATGGATTATGCTGTCTTATGTCTTTTTGCGTTGTTGTCGGTTTGTGCGTCGTCTGTTCATTTGCGTTTGTGTGTTCGTTTTAGTAATAGTAGCGGTCTAAATATTGTGTCAGATTGTGTGTTGAGTTGTTCGTTAATTATGTTATTGTCAGCGGTCCTTCTTTTGTAGATTTCCATATTTTCTAAGATGTCCATCTTCCGTCCCTTCTGTTGTTAGTGTAGCAACGTCATGGTTGTTTTTATGTCGGTGAGGTCGTGTCCGTTGTCTTGTAGGTGGTTTGCGTAGTTGGAGTCCCGTTTTTGTCGTTTGTATGATCGTGCGTGTTCGTCAAATCTCGTTTTTAGTTTTCGTCCTGTTTGTCCTATGTATGTCTGGTTGCATGTGCATGTCAGTACTGACTGAGATGGTGTACAGAAACCAATGAAGACGGAGAATATAAGGTATGAGAAATTGATATTCCCTATGAATATCACACATACGCACACAAGGGCAAGAAGAAGAGCCCTCCTCGATTTCTCCTCGTGGGGTTCGATCTCGAACACCCTATCTCCGAGATTCAGGAGGACCTCAAAGAGAGGCTGCCTTCCTTCAAGCAAGCCCACCGTCTTCGATGAACTGAAGAAGACGGCACCAAGACGGAGATTCCTTCAATACTCCTTATCGCGAATAGCGGTACGAGGATTGAGGACATCCAAAAATTGAGATTTATCTCAAATATTAAATTTAAGGTCTACCCCTTCGATGGAAGACTTGGACCACCGCAGTGTACGAACTGTCAAAGGTTTGGACACACAAGGACGTACTGCGGGAACTACTCCATCTGCGTCCGATGCGGAGAAAACCACCCGGATGAGCACCACGACTGCAAGAGCAAGATCAAGTGCATCAATTGCCAGGGAGAGCACGTCTCCTCCTGGACAAAATGCCCTGATCGGCTCAAGCGGATAAAAGCGACCACAGAGCGAAGATTGCAGAACGTCAGGAACCTTGGCATTCCCAACTTCGCTCCACAACCCAGTACGATGCCTCAGGAGTACCCGCAGCTCCCGACGGCCAGACCAATGAAAGGACCTATGAGGGTCTTCAAGCCCTCACAGCCTGCACCTCCAGCCCCACAGCCACCAGCCGCAGCGGTCTCCTCATCACAGGACATCCCTCCAGCCTGGGTCAACCGGATCCTGGACCAGATGACCTCCCTCCTCAACACCATGCAGCTGCTGATGACAAACTTGTTACCAGCTCTTGTAGCTGCAAGAAATCCACAAACTGTAACTAGTTCTTAAGTTAGCTGTATTTTTTAGTTCAATAAATTGCCACCCTGGTGCGCCTCCCCCGCCCACCTGTTTTCTCCTCCGCTGGAAACAGCCCTTCTCCTCCTTTACTCCTCTGCCACCTGCTAATGCCGACAGGCAACAACAGGTCCAGGAGTGGTTTCCCTCATCCTTACCTTTCCTAGGGGGCTCTAAAAAAAGAAAAGAAAAAAAAAAGACTGCTCTCATTCTCTATTCAGCCCTGAAGAAGCCATCACAGGATGTGCGAAAGCTCGGCAACCATCAAAAACTTTACACGGTCCA
>KZ807047.1:42957-54180 GCA_000696205.2 Oncopeltus fasciatus
CATCAAATCGAGTGTTTTAATTTCAGGACTTCTTTTTGTTTCTATCGCAATACATATAAAAAGCACAAACTCTCTGTTGTATTTATTAATATAAAAATCATTTATGTGATTTCGTTACCATTTAAAGTGATTTTTTTCACACTTCCAAAAATGACTGACTGTTGGTGTCACCTCAGAGCGATATTATAATAGAATAAATCTGGCATTATGATATATTAACTGATAACACCTCTAATGTCCTCAGATTTACCTCAATATACTTTTCTTATAAATAATAATTTTTAATTTAAGCCTACTTCAAAAATGAATTTCAGTAGTTTTGTGAAACATATACCTTAAAATGGACTGCACTTTTCAGACTTAATTAAAAGAAAAATAATAATAAGTTTTCTGTTGTTTTATTGTTTGCTTTGTTCCGCAGTGGCACTGTTTTCCTTGTTAAAAATTTCAGATTGATTAACAAAGATTTGGGTTTTGTAATTTTGATAAAGCTTTTAAAATAAACATGTTATATTTGAAGGGAGTAGAGGAGGATAGAGAAAGGGATTTGTTAATGACTTGTAGTGAGGGCCAAGGTAGAAGAAATAACAACATGGTACAAGAGGATTGGGGCTCCTCGACTTGAGTATCTGCTCACCACCCCGGCCCACCCCCCTAACAAAATGCAACTTTCCCACAGCGGGCTTTTCCAACTTAAATTAGAAAACTCTTAGGGCGATTTTCAAAATTTTCCCAGCTCACTTTGGTAATCCTTTTCACCTTAAGTTTTTTCGCGACTTCCTTACCACCCAGTTTATCGACCGCAAATTTTATTATGAGAATCAATTTCTATTTTATAGGTGTATCCCAAAGTGTATGTTATTAGCAATGAACGGCCCCTTTCATACGAAGAAATATTTCTCAGTGTCAATCTGTATCCTATATACAAAATATACTAATTATTTCTTGGCTTATACATTTTTTTAAATAAATAAAGCAACTCTAATTCATTTTGATATTATTTAATTAATTTTCTTTTTTTCTTAGCCGAAGGATAATTTTCTTTTTTTCTTCTTTATTACGATAAATGCCAAATTTCGTATCCACCTTTCAAAAAATAAATGTTTCTAAACTGAAAACATGAAAATTTATAAACAAAAAGGCCCTATAAATATTGAATTTGGTTGTGGTATTTTATCCCACGTAAATTTTAAACAATTAATGAGAAGGAATAGAATAAAAAAATCTATCTGTCCCAGCCAGGAATCGAACCTGGATCTCCTGCTATCCGGGCCGGTGCACTTGCCAGTTATGCTACCAGGACGCGTTAGTTGTTAGTTGTTACAGAAAAAGAAAAAAACAATAAACTCTGATCATAGAACGGGAACCTTCAGGTCAGAGGTGCAGTTCCTTAACCACCATGCATTTAAGGCATTTTAATTTTAATAATAAATTATATATTGTTCTATAATATATGTACTCTCTCTAAAATGAAGGCAATTAACAATTATTTGATTTGGTCTTCTAATTTTTTTAATAATTTTTCCATTCCCATTCTTTAGNTTTATTATATATATATATATTATGAAAAATAGAATTAAAAGGCAATGACAACAACATTTAATTTTCAGTGTAGAAATATTGTTAACTCATGGAATTAATTAGGTTAATGTAACTTAAATTCAGCTTTGTTGAAGCTTTTTTTTTTTTCCTTTCTATTCACAAAGTTTCCTTTTAAGTTGAAAATAACTTCCTTCTTCATTTTTGACCTGCTTCCGAGGGCTATTTACTTTAAAGAGCAAATACACGCTATTGATTCGCGGAGAGATGACAAGGGGAGCGGGGTTTTGTAAAAAGGCTGAATGGAGGAAAAAATGAGCTGGTGTCAGAAGGAGCTTGGGGTAAAAGCGAATGCCTTTGGAGTAAGAACTCGCACAGATGTGGCCCCAAAGGAAAGGGAAAGATATTTTCCATACCCCTCTTCCCGGTGAATAAACAAAGGCCATCTTGATGAGTGACTCCCATCACTCTCGAGTAGTTTGTCTCTCCTCTTGTCTGCGTTTATATGCATAACCTTGCAGAAGGTGGACTCATTTTCGTGTCATGGCATATTTTAAGCCAACTTTAAGAAAGGTAATACCTTCTTGTACTCTTTGGAAAAAAAATTTGATCCCGAATACTCCAGGCCTTAAGCCCGCGGATCTAGCATCCGTAAACATTCTTGGATCCCTATCTTGACTCATTCTGCGAGAAGTCACACTCTCACAATAAGTAATATTATGTACACCCAAAAGCAATTGAGATTAGTGAAAACAGCGATAATGTTTTGTTGGTCCCTTTTTTTTAAATTCAATAAATCTTTATGACTTCGTCTCAGTTTGTAAAATATAAATAACTAGTCCTAATATTTAGCAACATAGTATATTGATAAATATTGGATACTTGGCAGTTTTAAATAATCCAATACGATAAATATATTAATATACAATAAATTTAACTCCTCAGATGGGACGGCTTAGCTGTTAAACTTTTTAAAGATTTTGTATTTATATATTGTACATTTATTAAGATTTATTATTCAAAATATTTTGCACTTATCAAATAAAATCCTATTAATTAGCAGAAAAATTCAAATGTTAGAATATTTGAATGTTTGACCTTAAAAATTAAGTATTAATAAATGAAATTTTGTTAAAAAAATCATTGTAAATTAAAATCTCCGTCGTTTTTTTAAAAATGTTTAATACAAATCAATATATTTAAACAACTGAAGATCATGTATTTCTTAAAGAATGAATCATCAATAAATTAATACTATCTGTCGTAAATGTATGAGGATTGAGTATTAATAATAATATTTACATAGAGTGTTAAGATTGCCAAGAGAAATTGTTTGGCGGTTCGTGACAATTCAAGTTGTTTGATTTACTGCGACAGCTAGTACTTAGTTCAAAACTAACTTATTAGATGAGAACTAGAAGACTTGAGAGCAAAGAGCTAATCGCCGAAAGTTTCATCCACATGATCCACAAGTGATATGGCATTTTGAAGAAAATGTATTACTCACTCTATTAAAAGCTATTAGACTTTATCATGAAGCGTAATCCCAGTCCAAGTTGCTCCATCCTCCACTGTGGGGAAACTCTTCGGAACAGATTCACGAAACGCCTGTTATATATTCAAGTGGTGCAGAGGAGACGATGCCCGAGGGCAGCCTTTGTTCTTGTTTAACAAAGGATGTGGCAGGGGAGATTAGGCGGGAACTGGTACATCGACCTAGGGGAGTCTTCTAAGCAGGACATCTTCCTACGAAGGATCTTACAATTACAGTCATGAGCTCATCAAATCGACTCCATCCGTTTGAAACAAATTTCCTACCAGAAATTGTATCAGATTCCGGCTTAAATATAAGCTCCGTCGATGAGACGGTAGGGTAGAATATCAAAGTCTGAAAAGCTACAGCAATAGTACACTTCATTACGAGTAAATGAATTCCGAAGATCAATAGATGAATAAAATATTTATTCGCTTGGCAATTGGAATATTGACAATTTTGAACTGAAAAATCAACATTACTATGTGCATTTCACGTTGAAAAACTTTAATTCGCATGTCTAAAAACGAATAAAAATTATAATATTCATTAAAAGCTTCGTTTGAGGCTAAAGGGGTGGAGATAGCTAAAAAAAAGTCACTGATCTATATAAGTAGAGAATTTAATTCCCTAGATGTTGTTCTACTATTTATAATATGTGAATTATGTGGGTCTCAAGATTATTAGAAGTCGTTATAAATTTGCGATGTCAGAAGAAAAACAACGTTTTATAATATAATCAGGGGTAGAAGATGCAGCTGATAATCTTCTTTTATGAAAATTAATAAATAAAGCAATAGTTTCTCCGATCAATTGAAAATAGATAACAAGGGTGAACAAGTTTGGTCAGTGACGATTAAAGGAACCATGAAACTTTAGAAACATATATCGTTCGTTTTATTTGTTGTACGGTGTATATTGTTTATAAGTCAAACGCGTGTAATACAATTTACATGTTTGCCGTTTGAAACATTTTTCACGTGTTCTATAGTGCACGCATAGGTTTAGTCCAAATAAAATGTATTCATTCCAATTCTGCCAATGAGTTTCTTCTTAACCCCAGGTACACATGACATGTATATCATTGCCTTTAAAATAGGTAATATCCTTCAGTTAGTCTTAAACAGCAGTAACAATAAAATATCAATTATGACTTAAGTAAAAAAATGTTGAATGGGATTAAACATTTTTTTGTTCAGTGAAGTAAAGTAAAATGTCGAAATTAGGGTTATCAAATAGCTTCCAATTCTTCATACTTTACTTATCTATAACTTCTATTTCTCAGTGCCCCTGCCTAGGGTGGGGTGCACCTAGAGCCATAAAGGCAAGGGTACACATAAAACGGTGACTGAGCTCCAAAGTTAAAATCAATAATCCGAAACAACTACTAATTCTTCCATCCTAAAAGTACTCTTCCTTAATCTTTAATAGATAACAAAAGGAGAGTTTGTTTTACCTTATATATTATTATTAGATGATTTCAGTTGAGGTTCAGTCAATTTAGATCCAAAAAAATACAAATTTAAAAAAAAGTGAATTTTTTTAACATTGTAAGCCATCTTCTGGGCTGTCTATCATGAAGACGTGAGAGGACGTCCTGTTTCTAAGTTCACATTTCCATGACTGAACGTTGGCAGATAATCTTTTATTAAATACCCTTTTATTTAAAATTTGAATTTTTTTAAATCTACCTTGACCGAATCTCAACTAAAATCATCTAATTTTAATAGATAACTTTTAATCTCTCATAACGCCTTGACAAATAAAATAACTTTGGGACACATCGCCCATAGGGCCTGTCTGCTGTTAACATTTCTTTTATTGTATCAGTAATGGCTATTTCTTTAAGCAAATATGAATCTTAGTCATATATCATGTGATCAAAATATGTGACAGTAATTTCTATTTTATATCATTTTAAAAATTCAAATATAATTAATAATTNATTTATTAATAATATAATAAAATACTAAAATAAATATATTTGCATTATCATTGCAATATAAACAGGGACGGTGTCCTTATTATGTCTCGCAGGATCTAAATTTTTCAGAATTACAGTGAATACAAATTGTTACAAATTTGTTCACCAATCTTTGTTCCACTATGCAATGACAAATGATATAACTTCACATTTTCTTATTTCTTGCCCGATCTCAAACCATTAAAATCCCCTTAGTAATACGTTTATACTTTTACGTACCTCCAACACAAGCGGAAAACTACATTGTAATGATAATAAAATATTTGTTTTTTGCTTCTTGAACGATTCAGGTTACAACTTATTTGTTTATTGATTAATTATTTCCTTTAAATGGATATTGTTTGTTAGAAATAATTATGTTGTAATATGTAAAACACAGCACATTTAAAAGGCTTTATTATTGATTAAACATTATATTGTATATTTTAAAACGCGTATCAATATAATCTATAATAGTGTCAAAAAAATTGGTATTTTATTCCAAAAATAGTTTTTGTTTTATTTTTTATTTATACATTTTCTTTCGTACCTTAACATACGTACAATATTTACAACTTTTCAGTTGCAAAAAAATTTGGTAATCAAAAATTGTCTGATGAAAGTTGTTTATAAACTTTAAAGCAATAAAGATCTAATCTTATAGCTATAAAGGCTGGAAAGAGGGCAATTATATGTTTTTTATCAAATAACTAATTTTTTTAATGTCTGAAACATGTATATTCTTAATTTATATTTTTTATTAAATCCAATAAAGTATCATCTTTGTTAGAACATGTTTTGTATGCCAAACTTCCGGAAAAAACGAATCTTTTCTAAAACACATTTGAAATATAGACATAATTTAAACATTAAGACATACATTTTTAAACTAACTCCCCAAATTGAAAGTGAATTATGTTGTTATGGAGGAGAAAACCTCACAACTAACTCTCAGTATAATATTAAATTTAGTAATAATAATATTGAATTAAATTAGTTAACAGGAAGGATCCTTTGGAATAGCATATAGGATTTATAACTATGCGAAAAATATTAGCAGAAATAAGTCGGTCAAGATGGGAATATCCTCCCCTCTGTCGGTTTTAAGGGAGTTCCTTACTTGAGATGAGATCATTTTTCTCCGGGAAACATTTAGTATGCAAATCTTTTAGGGAAGGGGAAGGTGGCTATTCCATTCGCGGGGGTCCAGGTGCTACTTCTCAGCACATTGCCAGAAACAGCAAACTTCCTGGAATTCTTATCTTGGAACTAGCACAATTACTCGGTTTCCGATGGCAAATCAAGATGAGGGGTGTTTCTCTGAGGGAGATCATTACCAAGTTAAAAGTATAAACGTATTAAAGTTTATCTTTCTGTACCATATCTAATAGTTTTTTTATTTACTATTTTAATGTACTAATATAAAGGTGAGAGAACACTCTTTTAGATATATACACTTTCTGGTCTCAGGAATAGTTTCCTTTATTCTCTTTCGCAAGTGTTTGTCTCCTTTTCAACCAGTTAGGTTTACGAAGTGAGGGGCTAAAGGTTGCTACCCTATTCAGCGACCCCCGAATCAGTGTCAAGTTAGTCTCAGCCAGTGTCAGTTTCCGTTTCAGATCGTCGCGCTGGTCGTAGCCTTTACAGTACCGATAACAGTGAAGTGATAATTGACAGTAATTAGCAAGTTTTTTTGTTTTTTTGTTTTTTATGCGTCTACGTAAATATGCACATTTAATTAATTTGTACATATATATTAATTACCTGTAAATAATTCCTAATATCTATTTAATTTTTTAGTAGTCATTAAGAGCATTAAGTTGGATTTGTTATTAGTAGGTATATTTATTTGTTATAATAAATTAAGTTACTTATTTTTGTTGTATTATTATTACTCTCATACCTTCTATTATCCGTCTTCATTGGTATCTGCAAACCATCTCCTGTTGGCGAGCGCTTTCGGACATTGTCCATCTTCTGGCCGAATACATGCGTTCACTGTCACGGTCTGTATTCAACTGCGTTTGTATTCTGTGAGTTAGTTGTGTCAGATAGCTGTAACGGTCACTTTTGTCGGCGTTAAGGTCTGTCGCACGTGCGAGTTATCCGGCCAGAAGATGGACAATGTCCGAAAGCGCTCGCCACTAGAAGATGGTTTGCAGAAACCAATGAAGACGGAGAATAGAAGGTATGACAGTTCTATATTCATTGGTGGTAGAAATAACCTTTTAAATTATTATTACTATTGACCTGTAGCCCATATCAGTATTTTTATTACCTTTATTTACATAAACCGGGAAGACAAAATCTTCGCTGTTTAAGGTTAAAAAATCCAAAATAGAATTTCATTACTTTGTAAAGGTGTTTGCTTGGAAATTGCTAAGTTTAATCACACTGCGTTCTTAAGTAAGTTTGATGTTGATGTTGCAAGAAAGCTGAGCAAAATAGTCCGAAATTAAAGAGTTCTTATTTCTAGCGCGTGCAGCACGCGACATAGTTTTGATTCAGACCGGAATCGCCACGGGCTTGGTGCAGTACACGATGCATTGATGAGAGTTTAACGGTGACTCTAATTTAAATAATTAAATGAGTATGTCGTTCTACCATATCCTTAACCTTTTTCGTGCTGCAAGAAAAATACATGCAAAATGTCACGTCGTTTGGTTCTTACATTTGGCTTGATTTGTACATAACTGAATACGGATTTATATTTATTTAAGATACATCAAACTTACTGTTTTTAATTATTGTTCTAGGTGACCATATTAATTGCATTGCAATAACTACAAACAATATGACTGGAAAAAATATTCTGCATTTATAAAATTCAAATGTTTAGGAAAAAGTGTATAATCTTATTTCACACAAATAAACTATTTTAGCAGAGCATCAAAACCACGGCAATAATTTATTTTAGTAAGGAGTTATAACATTATTATTTTTTACTTTAAAAAGTATTATTTTAGTAGATGTATCTTATAAAGAATACAGTGGCAGAGGTCTGTAGTTTTTATAAATTAAAAAAAGAATCTTTAATAGATAACAAAAGGAGAGTTTGTTTAAATTAATATGTAACATGAAAATTAAACATTTAAATCCTTTTTCTTACTAAAATTTTATTTAAATTTCAGTTTAACAAAATATTGAGAATACACAAATGTTATATAACGCTTTAAATAATAATTATTATTGCAATGGTCTAATTTTATTATATAATTTTATTAAAACACAGAAAATCGCCTTTTTATAGCTATCCGTGAGTCACTGTACACCAAAATGTGGGTGCTCTATACTCACCCTTTCCGAAAAAATAAATAAAACCAGCTTGAGCGAAAACCCTAGCAACATTACGGCTTGTTATGGTAGAAAATAAAAAGTAAAAAAATCGACAATAATGTCCTGCTAGCTAGTTAATTGGTCCACTGGTTTTAGGTAGCTCCAATTAAAACTCTGCTCTCTCAACCTTCCCTCACCAAAGTCTCTCTCACTCTCTCTGAGAGACTCTCTCTCTCTCCCCCTCTCTCTCTCTCTCAATCTCAATCTCTCTTTTTCTTTCTTTCTTTTTTAAAACCCTTCTCGATCCCCACTGTTTCTCAAGGCTACCCTTATATTAGCGGTAATTCCAATTTTTCAACTTTAAATTTTTATATGGCGTAAAATACAATTCACCCGCCCACCCATCGTAGGAATCACGAAGAAGCCGTGCCGTTCTGCATGTTGAATTCTTATTAACCTTCAAAATGTCGAAGAGAAAATATTCCTTGGTGGGTCAGACTACAAGACGGGCAGACATCTGCAGTGGGCTGCCTGCATCTGGAGCAAGCTATATAAAGCAGTACTCCTGAATGTGCCTAGCCTAAACCACGTTATTTTTTCTGCAGAGCACCTCCCTTTTTAATCTTCCCTATGCTTTATAGGTTTCGTTATGGAGACTAGCGACCGTTTAAGCTACTTCATATATTTTCTTATTCAATTATTTGATAAGTCCTTCAGAAACTTTTTCAGTCAACCAGCCTTACTAAACCCTCTGGTTATATCTTAATCTTCGATTATCTCTATTTACTGGATCTTTAGTGTCACAGATCCTATGGATAGATGGTGTTGGAGGATAATAATGTGAAAATTGAAATAGGAGCTAGGATAGCTACCAGAAACCGATACTTCTATGCACTTCTACGTCTTCTAAAGATCTTTGGCATATGAAGAAAATCACAAGAAATGGTTTACAACATGATAATACGTCAGGTGGTCGCATATGGCTGCGAGACGTGGGTCTTGACAGAAATGAACTAAGGCTTGGAGTGTGGGAAAGAAAGACCCCCAGGAAGATTTATGGTACTCTTTGTGAAAAAGGTCTTCAGAGACCGCACTACACCCGGGAATCCACGAACTATATGGGAAGGCAGATCTCGTCACCTTCATAAAAGCAGGGCGTATTGGAGAGGCTGGGGCAGGTGGAGAGGATGAAAGCAGTTCGCGTAACAAGAGGAATTATGGAGGATCGGCCGTAAAATGTGAAAGGTGGAGAGACAGACCACCACACTGGCTATTGGATAACGTCAAAACTGCTCTGAGATTGCTTGCTATGGAGAGCTGCCACAGCTGATCGAGAGCGTGGCAACTCATTCATGAGGAGGCTTAGGTTACATGCATCGGGAAGAATAAGATGGACGATAAATTCTAAAAGCAAAAGGAAAGTAAATTTTTGTTTCTCTTTTGTTGATCTTTTGTTTGAAAAAATTATATATAAATAAAAGATCATTGTTTCGGTAAAGTAAATTTATGTTATCTTGCATACATTTTTTTTTAATTTTGTGTGTTAGCCTCCCTTACAACAACTCATTGTCATAGAGGAAGGGCACATCTGCAGCTTGCCATCTCATTCTATACATCAATCGCTAAAGACCAGCTTATATTTATAGATAAAACTTGCCCAGTGGGGGATTTGAATCCGTAGCGTCAGGATAGCGAGACCCGAACGGATCCTCTGAACTATCAAGGCGATCTGCTTGACCCTGTTTTAAACAGTCGCAATCACATAAGCACTCTTGCTTTGATCATTAGTCTCTATTTATCTGCAAGAAGGTAGCAGTAGATGAAGGAGGGGAAGAAGGGAAGTCCTGGCCAAAGGAAGCGGAGAAGGGTTCGCGCAGTATTAATGAGATGGGCGAGGTGAGCGTGGGCTGGGCATTGTAACAAAGTCTTATTTACATATTAGATGGAAGTGTTCGCCTACTTACTTGCAAGTGGAATAATCTGCACCCCGTCGGGAGAACTTCCTTCACTTTTCTCGAGAACGTGTCATCCTACCGCCTCACTCGGAGTAAGTAGAAAGTCTTTCTAGAGCTGTTATCTGAAAAAATTTATCTTGTAATTTATCTATTTAGTAAACTAATGAGATATTAAACTGGAAAATTTATGTAAAATAGAGTTGTCTTAGAAAATATTCGAAAATTTTGAAGAAATAGGCGATAAATTAAGAATATCTGCTAAGAATTTTTGAACTTCAAAGCTAATAGTTTATTACTTCTTAAATAATGCTCTGTTATCTCCCATCCTACCTGAGTAAAATATAGTCTAAATCGAACGAAATATATTATTCAGAATAAGATCAGTAGTTCTGAAATGTATTGAGGAATGTAGTTGCTGAAGTTTATGAAATTGATCAAGCCACTTTATCGGATCTAACTGACAAAGCCCTCATATTTCCTGAAGGTAAACTCTTACAACACTCTATAAAATGAATTTTATTATCGGATACAGAAAATTATTAATATTATATTAATATTTGTATTTAATTAGCACAATAAGTGGTACAAAATGAATCTCTCGGTAGATGGGGGCCCAGTTGAATCGTTGTACAATAAAACAAGAATATCTTTATTTTTTTTTTTTTTTAAATTGATTTTCAAAAATGTGATGGAGTGTAAGGGGTTTTCAGCCATAATTTTCTATATACTTTTCAAATCCGGCCCTATCCAGTATCTGATGAAGTATTTTTTCTTCATTAAAGCGGATTAAAATGCTTCACTCAGTAAAGCTATTCTAGGGTTTCAAATTAGTACCAAATACACTTTAGTCATATAACACAACTCCTTCTAACCATCCAATTAATTAATCATTATTATATATATATATATCTATGTCGCCTTTTACTTTACATATATAAAATAGTCCGAAATTAAAG
>KZ807047.1:137385-149041 GCA_000696205.2 Oncopeltus fasciatus
AGTTTTGAGCATTTGTCTGTCAATCGTGAAAGTAATCGGTATCGTCTGTTAGTTTCTTGTCGTTTTGCTGTAATATGTGGGCCCCAGGTGAGTCTTTTGTCCAGTATTATTCCAAGGTAAGGGGCTTGGGATTTTTGAGGGATAATTTGGTTATTAAGGGTAACTGTTGGACAGGTTGAGTGACGAAGGGTGAAAGTTACTTGGCTTGATTTGGTAGGATTGACTTTAATCCTCCACTTTGTGAGCCATGGCTCCAAGAGACCTAGGTGCTCTTGGATGGAGAGGGAGGTGAGGTCAGGAATGGAATTGGATGATAGAATGGCTGTATCATCAGCAAAGGTGAAGAGGGTTGTGAGGGGATGTGTGGGCATGTCTGCTGTGTAGGCAAGGAAAAGGATGGGACTGAGTATTCCACCCTCCTTAATTTGTAAACAAAGGTTCCTATGAGGTAATCATGTGTTGAAACTTGCTTTCACTGTGCTTTTATTCAGTTCTAATACTTTAAAGAATTAATGAAGGCGATAAATTGGAGGAAGTTTGGCGAGATAAACGGGTTCATACAATTAAGTACCCATAAATCCGAAGTTAATAAATTCTTCTCTAAATATAGATTCACAATTTTGAGTTGTGGAACTGATGAATACCCTGGATAAATAGATATCCTCTTTTGAGGGCTTACGTTAGCGCATATTCATATTCACAAGACGAAGATCATTAATGGAAATAAAGTAATGTGACTCCTCAAATCACGCCGACACCGTGTGCCTTTGCCCTTTTCAGCAAACGCCAGATGAGTTTGAGGTTCTCCAAGACAACAGCCAACGGAAGGAGGAAAAAACAATGCTAAGCTAATAAAGAATAGGGAAGTATCCTAGGCATGGATGCCTTTTTGTTGCAATCATATACAATGTGAACAAGTACCTCTGCTAGAGTAAACGAGGATTTCCCGAAAATAATTGTCAAGGATACTTTGATTATTTACCACCCAGTTCATTATCTTCATTCCCAGCTCAATAATATCAGAGTTTAGCAGAGCATTCTTTAGTTTCAGTGCCCTATCAGTAAACCACTCTCTTTCTGGATTGAGTTACAGTAGCCCATAAAACCTAGAGAACGTAGCTGTACTGAAGAAACTAAATTAAAAATAAAAAGCAGTATGTGGAGGCAAGGCTGTTTTATTTGCCGTGAATTTAACACAAGTTTTATTAGGCACCTTGCTTGAGAGCTTATCCCTGCTCTAATACTTTATACAGCCTGATGCCAACTACGGTGAAAACAAATACTC
Source organism: Oncopeltus fasciatus (assembly GCA_000696205.2). Taxonomy (NCBI): domain Eukaryota; kingdom Metazoa; phylum Arthropoda; class Insecta; order Hemiptera; family Lygaeidae; genus Oncopeltus; species Oncopeltus fasciatus. The sequence continues at coordinate 138,671 of KZ807047.1, forward strand.
CTCTTATTTTATTTTAGTATCCTTTTATTCGTTTTGTTTTTCTTTCATAAATATTTTAAGGCAGATTTACACATAGGACTATTGTAAATGCCATATCTCATAATATTTTCTTTTTATCCATGATGTAATGAGAACCGAAGGCGAATTTTCGGTAAGTCTGTGACTAATTATGGAATCCCATTGAACGCGATAGGTGTTCGACAAATTTGTATGGAAACGAAATTGTAAAGCTATTTAAAGTTGCGCCAGGGTAGCTCATGGGATACGTTCGGGTCTCGCAATCCTGGCTTTATGGATTCAAATCCCTCCCTAGGCAAGCTTTTATCGATAAATTGAAACCTGTCCTAAGCCATTGATATTTAGAATGGGATGGAAACTTGTAGAAAGCATCTCTCCATAGAGGCGCTATGATCATAACCCTAAGTGGTTCAAAGGGAGCCTAACACTTATTCATAAGACTTTTAAGATCAGAAGCTCTATAGCCATTTAAAGTGTGTACTTCTATGAATTAAGTCCAAGCAAGAGAACTTTGAAAGATTGGTCCGCTTCTAACCCTCGTTGACCTAAACCATCTACTATATATTTTGGGAGGATTTCTCATTTAGATGAATTACCACCAATAGATGGTGGATATCATCAATAAAATTATACAAACACTTCTAAGCTTTAAGCTATTAAAACGGTTCATTGGCAATCATATTTTATATCTTCTTATAAATTATGTTTTTAGTAGTTCCAACAATTTTAGCATAGGTGAATAAGAATTTGCAATGCCGATGCAATGTAAATGCAAAAAAGCTACAAGCATTTTATAAACATTTAAACTTTTAACTTTTGAAAATTGTATACATATATTTACGTTTGATTGTCATAATAATAATGACATCAATAGCTTGATTTTCTAAAGAAATATCTGCTGGAAGGCGTTGAAAGGAGCATTTAAACGAAACGTAGTCTGACTAGGACTATGTGTTTCTAACAAGACGACTTCATTAGGAGTTTTAGCGCGGTAAGAAGAGCTACAAGGGGTAGAAATGAAGGAAACATGGAGAGGACTAAGCGGCTCAGGATAATCCCTCTCTCCTCTTTCAATTGCTGTTCCTTATCCTTCATTTGCAGAAAAAATAAAGTTCTGGAAGCAGTGCTCTTGGAAGAAAGCCTCATGATCCAGCCTCTTCTACTAGATAAGTGCGGCCTGGCTTGCCTAAGAGATACATTCCTGTAGTATCCTCAAACTGGGGCGGTCAGTCCCGAATACCTAACATTTTTATCAATAAATAAAATTCATGTTCGTTATTTTTTTTAAATTAGTGGTTACCCACAGGTTTCTTCAATTTAAAAAATAGTAACATGAGTCCGTTTTGTTGGCCATTCGTAATTAACATCTGTCGTGTGCCGTTCGTTAAAATGTGAGCAATGAAGGAAAAAATATTATATGAATTATTAATTGCGTTCGACAGATAGGTATTTGTATTAGTTCCAATTTGGATTCTCCATTTTTTGAAACACAGGACACCAAACTTTGAGTGGTGGTTAGGCTTTGATTTTTCAGGTCAATTATAATAATTCATTGCAATAAAATAAAGTGAAAAATTCTAAATATAGATATTTAACCATGTATAAAACACAAATAGATTAATGTCATTCAATTTTAGTTATATAAATACTGGGGAACAATTAGAAACTCTGTTACTGTTTAGTTAGATTTTTAGCTGTTTTCTATAGAATTAAGCATGCTGGTTTCAAAACTGTTTTTAGTTTTCTTCTATCACGTCCCGTTCGGTTGCTATGTGGGTGGGGCACATGCTGGTCTAGGCCTGCCTGTTTAGTTACGTCTGTTATACTGTGGTGAAACGTTGTGTGTCGGTAAGCAGTATTTAGTATTTCGTTACGGAAGTGTACAGACCTAAGAAGTGTGTTTGAACTAAAACGTTTCCTTATGGGCTACCTCTGCTCCTACACGTCAAAACTGCAAAAACAGCCCCGATTCGTTTTGTTATAAATGTGGCACCACTAACAAGAAGTTTAGAGCACCAGATTAGTTTCCCGGACAAGGAAATTTATTTTGCTCGATGACCCTACTTCTTCTCGAGAACCGGAAAGAATGTTCTTATTGACCTCAATATTGTCTCCTCTTCTATAGCTCAACGACTGAATTAGACTGATTTGATTGGCGCTCACGGTAATGGCCATTTCTTTCCTTATAATTATTCTATTTCTAGATCGATTTACTATAAAAAAAAGTAAATAATAAATTCAATTTAGTTATTGCAGATAAGGCAAAACCTGAAAATCTCGCACAACTTATTTTAATAAATATTGATTAATCTAATATAAAGCAATGAAGTAAACTTCAAAATCATATCTACCGCTAAAATATATTTTTCTATAAAAAAAATTGCGATGAAATAGAAAGCCCATGTTGAACTTTAAATTCTCATGAAGCTGTGAAAAGGTTCTAAGAAATTTCATATATATACCAACTGTTCTTATGTAGGTCGTCAAACAAACCTTAGGCTGTGAAAGTTGCTTATGTGTTGCCGAAGCATATACCAATTACTTTTTCGTCTTCTGACTCCTTCATCTTGGGACTTAGCGTAGAATGCTGGCCATATCAAAATATGAAGGCTATTTGGCAGAGCTAACGTACTGTAAATTCATTTTTATTTGGTTTATAGGCGTTTGTTGATCTGCAGACAGCTAGAAAGAACTAAGGTAAGATAAGCCAGCCTACTTTTCCCCTGTGATCTGTTTTATTTTTACTGAGAGGTCTTTTTAAATAATTATTCTGAAGTAAATGTCAGTATTACTATAATAACTATAAAGCAGATTAACAGGTCAGAGTGAGAAAAGTCTGTTATCCTGAATTCGTTTGGATACCTTGTCCGCCTTGGGATGATCTAAGTATTTCTGCCAATATTTGAATCCATCTATAGAGCGGCAAGTTGAAGTTAGAATCACAAGAGTTACATTCACAATTGACAATTTGTTTAGTTACCTATATCAAAATATATATTTTTTTTTTTTAATACTGCTGAAACAATGCCGGTGACTCCCGGCCATTATACACCTCGTCCGTGTAGCTCTTTTCTATCAAGTTATTTCTCTAAGTTGTTGGAAGTGTTCTGCACTGAAAATTGACAGACATGAAGAACTAAGTGCGCTTGACAAATGTATGACGTTTGACAGAGCTACGTCGCCGACATCACCCACAATTCTGTGAGTAAAGTTTAAAGTTGTTTTTTTTTCAATAGCCAGCCCCAAGCGGTCAGGCAGGGCTCAGACTTGTTTTGTCTTATCTGCCCCCTCCCTCACTAAGGCCACTGTCTCAGTACTTCCGCGTCCCCGGTTCGAGGCTCGATAGTTCTTCTTTTTTTTTAAATGCCTTATGATGGGTGGTAATTATTATCATCGGAGGTAAAGAAAAGCCGACCAGAACCCTCACCGAGAGAAACAATGCAATGAAACCTCGCCCCAGCACCTCACAGGGCGTAACCTTCCATCCCTCCACCAGCGCCCCCCCCCCCCCCCGCCATCCCAGCTTCCGGAGCAGAAGTATAGCGCACACAGTCGCGTTTTGCCACTCACAACCCCTTCCAAGCCCTTCAGGACGTGGAAAGCGAAAATATGGAAAAAGATAAAGCAGTCCCTCGAGTAATCCGAACACCGTCAATATTTGTAAAAAAAAAAATCTAAATGACTTCATACTGATGTGTTCCCAGCTGAATGAGCGAGTGGGGCCCGGCAGATATACGTGTGTCAATAGACAACAAGACACTAAAATAATCCCTGAAAGCCCAGATTCCTACAGAAAAATTATTCATTATCTGAAGGAAACGAATGCGCAGCACATACCAGCTCAAAGAAGAGAGGGGGTTGTAAGAGTGGTGATTCGTTATCTCCACCACACAACTTCTCCAGACTTCATCAAGGAGATCATAAACCGATCCCAGAGAGGCGAGACCTTTGCCTCTAAAACACCCCTGCCAATTTTCTTTGTGGACCTGGAGCCTACGTCCAACGTGCAAGAGATCTGTAGATGACCTCGCTCTGTCACTGTAGAGTAAGAGTCGAGAAGCCACATCCACGTCGAGAAATAGTACAATGTCACAAATTCCAGCAGTATTGTCATACAAAAGCCTACTGTGAATACTCTCCACGGTGCGTCAAATGTGGAGGCGCTCACATCAGTACAAGCTGCCCAAAATCCCGCAACATCCCAGCTAAATGTGCGCTGGGCCAAAAAATCACCCTGCCAACTACAAGGGCTATCAGGTGCACAAGGAACTGAAACAGCGGACCCTGCCTACTCGTCAACCACAGAAGAATGAAGGCGAGAGGGGACGTTGTCATCTGAAAAAAATACGCTTGACTGATATGTTAGTCATGCAGATTTGTTCCAGAAATAAATCTTTTTATATGTATTATTATTTTTTTTTTTTGGAACAACCTTGACCGTACACAAACAAATTCTCCTCTAAAAATCTCCAAAATGAAAAAACCCCTTATTTGTAAAAAAAAAAACTAATCTCTAAACAGTATGGTTTTCTTAGCATGCTTTTCCTTAATAAACAAATTTAATATTAAAATTATTAAAAATCACCTATGTCATCCATAGCTCATAATCGAACATAGAATCATATTATCTTTAGCCATACAACAAACATATTTTTTATCACATTGATATTTGTAAATTCTAGAGGTTCAACATTTAGCCCATCACATGTTGTGCGAAAGCTTGGGAAAAATTAACTTTTCTAAATGGTCAAGCTCGGAAGAAGTATTTATGAAATTTTGTTTCTTATTCTTATAATTTATTTTTAACGTTTCGTTCTATTTTGGCCATCTCAAGCCTTCACTTTATTTTGCTATGTTATTTATTTTTTAATGTGTAATAATTAAAAAATAAACAAATAAATTAAGCAAAAAAATAAAGCAAGCACACAAATATTTAGAATATTTAAAAAATCTAATATTATTTATACGCATATGGTTGTATATTTATGTAGAATGTTAATTACATCAATGATTATGTCAACCTTGGCATTCCTAAATANACAAAAAACTATATGATTTACATTATTATTACATAAAATTTCCATCATCATGGGTTCTTGGGATTAGGTGGGTACCCACAAAATTCTTAAACATATTGTTTCTGTTTTAAACCTCCAATAATTAATTTTATACTATCTTACTTATAAATAATACTAAGAATATTATACTTCCTTTTTTCAGATCTAAATTAGCAGTTCTAAACAATAGACATGCCTATTTCTTGTTAGTGGACAATGGTACTGCTGGAAAGTATGGTGCGGAAATAATTCTGAGGAGGAAACTGGAGAAATATATTTCAATTCAAAAATTACATCCATGTAGGTATAATAATACTATTAACTTAATTATTTAAGTTTTATAATTTGGATGGTAAAATTGCAGAGAGGCCTTTCTAATCATAAAGAATTAATGCACTTAAGCATCCAAATTTAAAGGAATGTAAGGGTTAAAAAAATAGCTCCAAACATAACTATAATACTAATTTTAAATTAAAAAAAAAAAAAAATAACGAAAGTATCCTGGTAATTTTATTGAGTTAAAATAATCCTTATTGATGATTTTTATTTATTTCTTTATCACATTAAAGTTGCAACACAGATTGTTTAATCTAGCCAAACGTCCCGGACGTTGTTCTCTTTTTGCCTCTGCTGCAATAACTTTGGATCATAGAAGGAGAAACTGTCTAGATAGCACTTGTCTGGTTTTTATATTTCAATGAAAGCTTAAGCATCTGGGAGTTTTACATAAAAATCATATCTAATTTTTAGCTTAAGTACAAGAATAGCTCAAATTTATTGTAGAGCTCATACTGGTACGTACATATATACGTACATTCTGGACTGAGGTAAGGTTGTTACTTTTGAGTTCCTCATCACCTCTTCTTCTTCTTCATGTTACAGGTGCTCCTGCGGACTCTCGAAGACCTTTCACTGCGGCAACGTCTCTCCACCGACAAGATCCGTCGAGGGTGAGGTCTGGATCCCAGGCAGGCATACTCTCCCGAGTCCTACGGATGCATATGGCACCATCGAGTTTCAGGGCGGCCCTCATCCAAGCAAAGCGCAGGTCAGCCAGACTGCTAAAAGCATGCGTATTCTTACACACCGAACACAATCTGGCCTTTTTTTTAATTCTATTTATTTATTTATTTTGTAATCAAGCTTGAACGAGTCCCAAAAGTCTTTACTAATTTCTTTGCTAACTTTTTGGTTTGTCAAAGACAGCAGGAAAGTATTTTGGATATAATTCAGATGTAAGATTTTACAGGTATATCTATGTCATTTTTACGATTTATGTTGTTTATTTTTGGTCATTTTCTGTTTCTTCTTAAATTTTTAGCAATTCGTGTATCAGACTCAATTTTCGTAAGTACTGAGCTATTTTCTTTTTAGACGCAAGTGTTTTTGACTCGAATTCATCTTCAAACTTGAATAAAACGTATTTTGAAAGGCTACTACAAGAAGTCTCGTGCTATTTGCTTAAATTTTACTTTCATTCTCTAATGTTATAGCATTTACAATTTTTATAAATGTGAAGTGAGCTCTTTTTTGAAGGCTTAGAGGTGTCTAATAAATGAAATGTCTCTCATCTCTCCTGTTCTATAAATACCTCTCTCAACTAAACTGAATATCTATAGTTGTATTCTAATTAGTTCATTTTAGAATTCTTGTGGCTGACAGAAATTAATTAGCGACCAAAAATAATTAACTATATTAAAGATTTTTTCAGAAAAAGTATGTATGTGTTCAGTCAAGTTTTTTTGAAAGTATAATACAATTAATATAATTTTGATTTTGTTGGACTACGGGGGTTTTTAAATAGAAATTAAAAGTGAATAGAAATTAAATTTTTAAATGCATTATAAAACTGAGAATATTCATGTTTTTGTTTAGAATAATTTTAATACGTTAAAAAAAAACAACTTTTTTTTTACTCTAGTAAATTAAATGAACCATGTTTAAATTCCCAATTATTCTTTAAAGATGTATATGAGTAAGATTAAATAAATTTACAATACAACACTACAATTCACAACCTGGTGTGAACACACACACACACACACACACACACACACACACATATATATATATATATATATATATCACCGGAATTCTGGAGCTATATACATTACATCCATCCTCACTATATACACTACCGTACTTCTAGCACTATATACACTATACCCACCCTCGGTATATAACACTGCATATACACTGCCTCACTTCTGGCAGCATGTAGTATACCCTACATCCACCCTGACTCAGTTACTGGCCAGTACACCTGCTTACCGACGCAGATATACGGGCCCGTAACTTGCCGGCACTAAAAGCGCCATTTATGTCCCTCCAGGAAGCAGCCGTTACCCGGGAAAAGACCAAATATATGCACGTCGGCGGAGGCAATGGGCCGGAGGGTGATAGACTGCTGATTGGCTCTTCCTCCTTACAGAGATAACAGGAAGTTACCTTCCAGAATCAATTCCTCCGCTAACATCAATAAGGGAAGCATAGCTGTCAATTAAGTAGGGTAACTTAGGACTAAACATAGGTGCTTATGAAGGACTGATTGAAAACCACAAAGCACTCACCTATGTCCAGTACTCACAGCAGCTTCTCAGAATCGGACCATCCTAAAAACCGGTAAAAAAATGTCTCCTGGTGTTCCAAAGGAAAACTCTAACATTAACTTTGGGAATGTGAGAAAAATTAATCATTAGGGAGGTTCAATAACCCATCAGAAGTCTCATTAGATTCTCATTTAGCGTATTATAATATTCATTGATTATTGCACACCAAGTTCTATATAACGTTATGTAAATATGCACTAAAAAATGGAAAACATTTAAAAGAAAGGATAACAGATTTAACCCTAGATAAACCTCAATAGTCAGGGCGTAATAACCATGGTGTTGATTACCCTATAACCTGATTCTAATCCTATTCCTAATATTCATTGAGTCATTTTTACTTTAAATAAGAATAATATATTGAATAGCATCAATATTAGATCATTATAGTGCATTTATAAAAATTATTAAATATGTTACAGGTAGAATTTAATCTTCTGGAATTTACATTCGGCAACATTTTCAGTAATAGAGAGGAATGTAACTAGAAAACTATTGTGTCAGCGACTATAATATTTTTTATAGCTATTTTGCTACTTGTCAAGTTCACTTTGGCCATTCACTGGCCTTTTGAAATTTTAAGATCTATTAAATCTTAAATACTCTTATGTATTTCTAACTTAAATGGAACAAACCCGTTAATTTACGCAGATCTTGTGCGTTTCAAACTNTATATATATATATAAATTCAACAACCATAGCTATGCAATATATTTGTTTTGTATAGTTTTTATCTTGTTTTTCTTATTATAATCCTGTCTTTACTGGTTTGACTTCATAATAACTCTAATTTCAGTACATTCGCTTGGCTTATGACACTAGACCGGAACTTATTCTTCAACTTTTTACTAGAGAATGGAATTTGGAACTTCCCAAACTTCTGATAACTGTTCAAGGAGGAAAAGCTAACTTTGAACTCCAACCTAAACTTAAAAAAGTTCTCAGGAAGGGACTGTTGAAGGCAGCCAAGACAACGGGTGCCTGGGTTTTCACCGGTGGAACTAATACAGGTAGGCTAGTAATGCTTTCTGAAAATCGCTTTATTGCACTAAGGCACAGAGTTATTGAGAATATCATACCTTCTATTATCCGTCTTCATTATCTAATATAAAGCAATGAAGTAAACTTCAAAATCATATCTACCGCTAAAATATATTTTTCTATAAAAAAAATTGCGATGAAATAGAAAGCCCATGTTGAACTTTAAATTCTCATGAAGCTGTGAAAAGGTTCTAAGAAATTTCATATATATACCAACTGTTCTTATGTAGGTCGTCAAACAAACCTTAGGCTGTGAAAGTTGCTTATGTGTTGCCGAAGCATATACCAATTACTTTTTCGTCTTCTGACTCCTTCATCTTGGGACTTAGCGTAGAATGCTGGCCATATCAAAATATGAAGGCTATTTGGCAGAGCTAACGTACTGTAAATTCATTTTTATTTGGTTTATAGGCGTTTGTTGATCTGCAGACAGCTAGAAAGAACTAAGGTAAGATAAGCCAGCCTACTTTTCCCCTGTGATCTGTTTTATTTTTACTGAGAGGTCTTTTTAAATAATTATTCTGAAGTAAATGTCAGTATTACTATAATAACTATAAAGCAGATTAACAGGTCAGAGTGAGAAAAGTCTGTTATCCTGAATTCGTTTGGATACCTTGTCCGCCTTGGGATGATCTAAGTATTTCTGCCAATATTTGAATCCATCTATAGAGCGGCAAGTTGAAGTTAGAATCACAAGAGTTACATTCACAATTGACAATTTGTTTAGTTACCTATATCAAAATATATATTTTTTTTTTTTAATACTGCTGAAACAATGCCGGTGACTCCCGGCCATTATACACCTCGTCCGTGTAGCTCTTTTCTATCAAGTTATTTCTCTAAGTTGTTGGAAGTGTTCTGCACTGAAAATTGACAGACATGAAGAACTAAGTGCGCTTGACAAATGTATGACGTTTGACAGAGCTACGTCGCCGACATCACCCACAATTCTGTGAGTAAAGTTTAAAGTTGTTTTTTTTTCNCTCACTTACCAAATACTAATTATTTCATAATTTTAAAATAATAAATTAATTTTAAAAAAGGTTGAGAGAGAATTTTCTTTTTTAATAATTAAATATGTCTATACTAACAAACAAGAATGAAGTAGAACATGTTGAGTTCAACTGCAAGGTTGTTACAAATTACTGTTCACGTATGATGAACCATGATCCATATTTTAAATAAAACATAAAAGCAAATAATATTTGCTATCCGGGCTAGCAGGAGATCCAGGTTCGATTCCTGGCGAGGACAAATAGATTTTTTTATTCTGTTCCCTCTCATGAATTGTTTACTAAATAGAATACTTTAGTTATTGAATAAAATATTATTCATTCACCGTATTTTCATAGCAAATGGAAGATATTCATTTCAATAGGAAAATGTAACTACTTGGATAGATTTTAATGATAAGTTGTAAACTCTATTTTTTTCTTAGATACTTTATATGTTTTAAATTGAGAGTTTTTTTGACCTTAGATATTATTATTAGATGTTTTTTAGTTGGGGTTCGGTCAAGGTAGATCAAAAAAAATACAATTTAAAAATGTGTATTTTTTTTAATTATCTGCCAACGTTTTGGTTTTCATTGTAAGTCATTTTCAGGGCTGTAGAAATACAATGCATAAGAATACAATAATAATTGA
>KZ807047.1:155513-167967 GCA_000696205.2 Oncopeltus fasciatus
TTTTATTCTGTTCCCTCTCATGAATTATTTAATTTTGAAGTGACCTTCGGTTACATACATTTGTGGCGAATGTAGAAATCTCAAGAAATAAGAACAGAAACTTTTAGAAGACTTAGGTTGCTCTTATAATTTCGCGTACATCGACGCCTCTTCAGGGCCATAACTTACAAAGCACTATTTACAGCCAGCTAATTTTAGAAATAATGAATTTCACTCATTTTTAAGGCAATTTTTAACTAGTGCATTGTTTTTTTTTCTTGTTTTTTTTTTTTTTTTTAAACAAGCCTCCCTTTTAATAATTTAAGGTCATGGAGGGAGGGGCAATCTTCAGGTTGCCATCCCATTCTAAACATCATCTATAGCTCAGGAGTAGCTTTTATTAATTGATAAAAACTAATCCAGGGTGGGGTTTGAATCCACAACACCAGGATTGCTTATTAGTAATTTATTATACGAATATGGACTGTTGATCAGTCCAGAATATCCTAGTTAATAAAATCATTTTTGGAACTGTAAATATTGTTGTTTTTTTTGTTTTTTTGGTTTTTTCTTTGTGATCAACTTAATGAATCATCAGCCCAGTCAAGCATACTTCAATAAATGAAAGATAGTATTGTTACTGATGAACAATCAATAAAAAATAGTTGTCCCTAAATTTTTTCATCAAACAACGTTCTTTTGTAAAATGATCTTTTATCTTATCACATAAACTCTAAATTCAAATAAAATTGTGAATTAGTTTCTATTTAATTAATAAATTGTGGTCTTTAAAAAAAAATTACTAATAAATTTGCTTGCTTTTTTTTCTTCCTGCTATTTTTAAGTGCATATTTGATTGGTTTTTTAATAAGAGTTAAAATGAATATAATGATGTTGTATAATGATGATATATTAATATCAATTTTATTGTGGGATTCCCAGTTTATTTTAGTTGAATGATTTTTTTTTTCATTGAGAACACTGAGAAAAAACAGATTTTCACTTTTAGGTATGCATCTGATTCAGAAACTGGTGAGCAAACTGTTCTCGAAAACATGAAAGATTATTTATTGACCACTATTGAGCGAACATTTGAAGTTGGCCCTGAGCAAGCCGAATGTCTTTACCATGAACTTCTTCAGTGTACTCGGAAAAAGAATTTGGTAACTAAAATATTAAAATAGACATTGTGCAATCACATTCTGCTTTTAAACTTGTTCCTATTTCAAACACATGTATTTATTTTATTTATTCTCAAATCCATTCAATTTATTTTAGTAAATAATATGTTGACTTTCCATTTCTTTAGTTATCCAAGTTCTAGAATCAAAATCATTATTGAACATTTTTCAATGTTTTGGCTGTATTACAATTTAACTTTTTAAAGTGCTTTAAGTGTTGAGTTAGATCAGTTTTGCAATGTAACAACCAAGTGAAGGGGGTAAAAAGTGTGAAGGAAAAATATATCTTCAGGTTACAGATATATTGACATTATATTTTTTACATTTTCTTTAATTTTTTTTTCAAATATTGATTAAATTATTTATATTAATCTCATACTTCACTAATATTGACCATTGCTGCTTAGTTTACTTTATCCTTTAAAGCTTAACGTTTTGAAAAGTCTACAAATTCAAAATTTATTCTAATTGCTTTTCTGTGACTTTATCAAGGGAACGAGGAGTTGTATGTAAAGCAGACTTATTAAATTGCGCAGGATTAATTTACTAGGGATTAGGCACATTTCGTACAGAAGTATAAAAAGAACAGACTTTATTGGGAACGCACTACATGATTTAGACATGGCGGGACTCACATAACTTACTCACTTACAGAAGTGGGAGGGGAGGTAACATAAAACAGCCACAAGGCAGCGCTACCGTCACAACCAAAGAGAACATACATCTTCTATAAAAATGTGACGTTACAAAATTCACAACAGTATGTTAGCCCATTTTTCTTCTATCTGACCATGGTGGAAACTTAGAATATAATTTCTCAAAGATTTACATTTTTGCAAATATTTTGACAATACTCAGGTTTTAGCCCCAATGATAATAATTACATTTAATTATTAAATGGGCTTTATAATATTCTTAAAAGCCAGCATACAATGTAAACCACCATCAAGGTCAAACCAAACTCTAAAAAGAAAACTATAATCATGAAATATGTGATAAAATTATATATATAACTCTTTATTTTAAAAAAAATTATTCTGTTTATATTTCATACATTATCATTTTTGATGGGGTACATAATAATATTCCTTGCTCGTCTATCCTGGGACATAACCCGTCCTCACAGAGGAGCCCAGGTTAACCCACGATAGACTATCCAGCACCCATCTTCTCCTAATCCTAGGATAAGAAGGAGACTAGGCAGGGAGTCAAGGAGGGAGTGAAAGGGGAAGAAAATGCCAGTGCATTCACTCCCTTGATATTTTAACTAAACTGGCTGGAGTAGGTCCCTTAGCCACCTCCTCTTGAGGTGTCGGGGAGGGTGGTCGGGATGAACGTGGGATGCCAGGGAGAGGACTAGAGGATTTGGGTGTCCTTGGAGGTTTGTGTGGAACTTATCAAACCTGGAGGGGATGAGCTCGGAAACAAAAGGTACTTGCAGGTCAGAATGGATGGTTTTATTGGATACGTAGGGAGGAGTGTTGAGGATTGTGCGAAGGACTTTGGACTGTATCCCCTGGATACATCTAATGTTTGATGGCTTCGCTGTGCCCCATAATTCAATACCATATGTCCAGATAGGTCTAATTAATGTTTTGTAAAGAGTTATTTTGTTTTCTATTGTTAATCTGGACCTGTGGTTCAGCAATCTGTAGAGCTGTCCAAAGTGTCTGTTTAGTTCTTGTCTCTTTGTCTGTAAATGAGTCTCCCAGGTTAGTTTACTGTCTAGGTAGAACCCAAGGTAGCGGACTGTATGTGATCAAATTGAACTAACTTTAACTAATGGGCAATTAGAGAACAATGCCTCAACAGTTATTCATACCCCTCTCACCCTCCACTTCTTTCCCCCCCCCCTTTTATTTTATTTTACTACTACTACTACTTCTACTACTACTACTACTACTAGATAGCGCTACAACCCATTGTGGGTCCGGGCCTCCTCTATGAGCCTCCGCCATTCTGCTCGGTTTGAGTTGCTGCTCACCAATTTCGTACCACAAGCAGGTCTTGTGCATCCTTTGTCACACCATCCACCAACAAAGTTTAGGCTGCCCAACTCTTCTAGGGCGATGAATATCTTCTTCCAGGATTCTTCTTGGCATTTCCTTGGGGCTCATCCAAGCAATATGGCCTGCCCACACAAGGCACCCCAGCTTATGTTTTGAAAAAGTGGGCCTTTGTCTTCCTACTTATGAGCTTGTCCCTTAACTGTTTTGTTAGACATAAAAATTAAAAAAAAAAAAACTCAGCTCATAGCACTGTATAAAAAGGGAGACAGTTTTTTCTAAAAATATATTATCCAGCACCAATGACCTCAGCAGTTGACGCACAGAAAAGAAAAAAAAATGTATCAATTTGAGTGGTTGTAAAAGTGGTAGTAAGCTAATTGCAAGTTGAAAATAAGAAATAAGCATTTAAGGTAACTGCATCAGATAGTGGTATTTGGTAAAAACGGTTCTTAGTTTGGTTGCAGTAGTGGTGTAGCCGCTGACCAGTTAACACTTTACAAAGCTCCCTCTTTTCGACTTTATTAAGTGAGTTGCAGAGATACCAGTGATATCATATTTTGCAGACTGTAACAGTCAAGTGTCAGTGCCAGGTCTAACAAACTTTGCTGAGATTCACAGCCATGGTCATCCCTTATTAAGTGAGTGAATAAAAGTACATTTATTGAGAGTGATTGCTGACAGAGACAGCAGGGATAGACCTGTCCTTCCCCTCTTCAACAGCAGAGTATCATAAATGAAAGAGTTAGCAAGCTTCTGATTTCCTCCCCCCCCCCCCCTCCATCTGTCAGTTAGCCTGGTAACCTAGGGAAACAGCGCAAGAGTTATTAGATAACAGTTCATTGGTTCGAGGCTTAACTACACTCTTTTTTTTATTACAAGGGGGCTAACTATTATCACCAGGTTATAGCCAGTGGAGGCAGAAAAGGGAAAGGCAGAGGAACTGACTCAAGAATACAAAGACATAGACGTACTTTTGCTTACTGAAACACAAATAACAAAGTATAAAAAGCTCAAGATACCAGGATACAACATATTTTGAACTGATCACCCTGATATCATTTATGAGCTCATTGCTCATGGTGGAACTGTGCTCCATATTTATCATTCGTACTTCCCTTACCCATTATGAAATACCCTTCACTCCTACAGATTATCTTCAATCTACTTTAGTGTCCATCCAAACTACCTCTTCTCCAATTGTCCTTTCTGCTGTGTATTGCCCTCCTAATAAATCCATTACCTCAAACAAAAACTCCCAAGAACACTTTAAATCCTAAAGTCCCCGTTTCCTCTTCATAGTGGCCATGCTCTGTATGATACTGTTTTCTCTAACAATATTTCCACTTTAAGTCAGGACGTCCTACCTACTGGCGACTGATATAAACCATCCCGAATTTCTTTATATGTAAAATTCTTATTCCCTTCTATCACTCCATAGCAATTTTAAATGATCTTTCTTCTGACCACTGCCCTATCCTCCTCATACATATGTACCTAATTTAAACAAAAATTTACAGCCTTATGTTTTTTAAATAGGATTTTTGGAGGTTTATTTACAACAAAGCCATCTTGTATTTTCTTTTTTCTATTTTTTTTATCTGGCATGCAAAATAAAATTACTCATTGGCTCTTATTTTTAATACTAATTGTTCTTAAAATAAATACCATGGAACTTTGCTTTGGTCAGTTCCTACTTTATTTGCTTTTTTAAATGGCTGAGCTAATTTACTTATAAGTGATTTCATGAAATTCTATTCCCTTAATTTCTTTTAGTATTCAGAGTTTTATAAATTATTACATTTTATATTTAATCAGTCTGAAAAGAAAGCTAAGATTTAAAAAGTATTGAGTCACACACTTGTTTGTTAGAACCAACTGAGTTATATGTGCTTAATATTACTTCCAATTCCTTTTTTTATTTTTTTTTTCAAACATTAATTTTACATTAAAATGGGTGATCAACAAAAGGTTTTACTTTTATTTAATATCAAAAATTGAGCTAATAAAAATAGAAGTATAAAGACATTCCTTTTAACATTTAATAATTAAACCTTAACTCTAGGTTAAATGGAATTAGAGATTGAAGTAGATTGAATCGGACCAAAGCTCATTTAAAAAAAAGAACTACTGTTGTTTTAATAGTTTATTTTGCATATGATTATGATGACTATAAGATTTTCTTATGACTCTCTGAGAAATCTCTTGAGCTTATTTAACCTTATTTATTATGTGGTTGGTAGTTGGTTGCCCGTCGAGTAATATGCATGAGAAATTAATCAGGGTTTTGGCCAGAATGAGAAAAATAAAATGCTCCAAAACTATTTGGTAATTATTTTATTTTATTATTGCCAACATTTTGACTTAACTTGTAAGTCATCATCAGAGCGATAATGACATATGGAGAGAACTTTGAGGGAACTTAAAGGTCACATCACACTGCAGAACTAAAAAAATAAATTATTAAAAATAAAAACAATTTTTTTTTTTTNACATAGCATTAACTTTTTATATGCAATATCGATAACAATCAAAGTAATGTAATAAAATAAACTAATGGATATTTATATTAGTGTTATAAAAGAAAAATGTTTATTTTACTGTTGGAGAATGGGTATTGAGACTTTTATTCCTATTATTTCTATGATTTTTCACTCTTTAACTAAAAAAATTTTAAGTTAATGGATGAATTGAATCACCATTTAGAATAAGAATATCTGATTAGATTTATTTTTTACTTTATTGGAAATTAACGAAGCTATATGACATCACAAAATCTAAAAATACACCATTTTTTTTTTTTTTTTTTTTTTTTTTTTTTTTAATATTGCTGAATTTTATTAATCTGATGGAAGTAGATAATAAATGTATGGGTTAGCGCTAGCAGATAGTGTGTAGATTTATTATAAAGAAATAATTAATTATGGAATACAAATTTTTATATTATATATTATGTTTATACATAGACAAATTTAGTTTATTATGTGTTTTTATTGGTATAAGGTTTGGTGAAAAAGCAAGATAAGAACTATTTTTGTTTTTAATGTGATCAAATATTGCTGACCAAATCCTAACCAATAATATCTAGAGGCATATTCTTAAACCTTTTGTTCCTTAATTCAAATAATCTTAATAACTCACATTGTTTTCTTGTTTCAATAATTATTTACATGGTTTATAAAATTAATTAAATTGATATTTTAGATTACAGTCTTCCGAATTAGTGACAGAGGAGAAAGTGGACAAGAGCTTGATCAAACAATCCTGACTGCTTTATTTAAAAGTCAGCAATTATCACCTTCTGAACAATTGAGTCTTGCTCTTACTTGGAATCGAGTTGATATAGCCAGATCAGAAATTTTTATTTATGGTCAAGAATGGCCTACAGGTAAGTTTAGAAACAATACAATTTACTGTGTTTGTGCAAGTGAGTGATTTTTACATTGTATATTTATTTCATTTTAATATGTACTGAAAATAAATAGAGTTACAGAACTTAAACCACCTCTTAAATCTTACTCCGACAACTTTTATCTTTTTAGCATATTTCCAGTGTTTATAAAAGTAGTGAATAAAATCTTATCTATAGACTTTTACATTTTTCAATAAAAAAGGAAATTATTCTTAAGGAACATGATATTTTACCCTAAATAAAAATGTAAAATTCTCTTTTTGAAGTTTAAAAATGCAATGAAAGAAGTCTGAAAAGAAAAGTAATATCCTAGTAGTTATCATAGACATAGCGGAGCTTTTAATAACACTTGTTAGCCTGCGAGTTTTAGTACCTTCAAATGTGTAATTGGCCAAGGAATCTATTAAAGTTAGCATAAAGATTTTTTTTCAATGACAAATGTATATCTCTACATAGAGATAACTATCTAATAAGAAAAAATATTAGAACTGGTACTCCATAAGGCTCAGGCTATGTAATATATCCTTGTAAATTTATTATTTGATATGAATTTAACAACCTAAATGTTGTCCTTCTGATGGCACACTAAAATATCTAGAAATATAACTAAACACTTAGTTTTAATTGATATATAAACTATTGTTTCTACAAAACACTTTATCTCCACAGCAAATCCAGTATCTCAGCCTGAGAAGAATCTCAGCCCATAATGGAGAATAAAATCAAAAACACTAAAAATTAATTTATGCCATTCCAATTTGGGATAATACAGCCTCAAAGAGAAATAAGAATAAATAGAAAGAAATAAAGAAATTGAAATTTTAAAAGCCTTTATAAGAATATATCATGAAGTAGTATTTTTTAAAGGAATTATATAAAATGTAATATGCAAAAAAAAAAACACTAACTCTTTATTTTGAATATAAAGTTCTAATTAACTACATTAAATAATCACAAATAATGACAAACCCATTAACAAAGTATAACATTTACAGAATGAATGATAAGATAGGTAACATAAACATTGTTGAACTTGATTTTTCATGACAATATCATGATATTGCTGCTGCCCTTGAGTAACATGTATAAAATCTCACTTATCATTATGCAATAAAAAGTATAGGTCATTATTACACATGTTCAAGCTTATTTGATATTAATAGAAAATTAATTGCCTGACAAACCAGCACAGCAAGCAAGTCAAAATGCTAATCTATAAATAAAACGTTACTTATTTACTCATTCACTAAAGCATGTAAAGAATCAATTATATCCCCTAGCATTCACAAATTCATACCAAGAATCACTTATACAAATTTACTAATTTTAAAACACTAACCATTAATTAAAGCAGACTGATAGCAACTCTAAAAGGTTCAAGTTAGAAGAAATTGGAATGTGGAAGGTTAAAACCAATTACTAACTAATTACAGAAATTACAATTGACAAAGATATTTGGCCAACTCCGTTAAATATTCAGTAATCAAACAACTGCAAAGATTAGAGGACCTATTTCTATATTATATCAGTTCTTACCTATTTAAATTTAAATTTTTTTATTTATGATTATTCTTATCAGATTGGATAATATTATTTAAATATTTGCACATATATTAACATATATATATGCAAATATTTAACATAAAGAAAACTTTTATGGGTAATTTTAATAATTAACAAATTATTTAATGGAATTTATATTAATACATAAAATTAATTTTAAAAAACTTAAAATAAGAGGGCTGCACTGCAGGCTTTTAAAAATATTAAATTGCATGATTTAATTAGCATTTTTAATTCTAGATAGTTAATGACTTAGAATATTTATAGTACTTTTAAGTTACACTTAGACGCATATAAACGCCGGTTATGCCTCACCTCGGAGCTCAACCTCCGCAGATGTATTCTCACCATAACCCGCACATACCTACGGGTAAAAGGGTCGCTATAGGTGGTGTACCAATTACACTCACACCACCATAGCACACAGACTGCTATTTCATAGCAAATTTTGTATATTTCACTGTACTAATAAACTAGGCAGAAGTAAAAAAAAAAAAAAAAAAAAAAAAACACTTAGACATATAATTTAAACTCTGTTTCTAATAACTATCAGGATAGGTCAAATCAGTTTGCTTTAACATACTTCAAAGAAGGTAAAGAAAAAAATCTTAAAATGTATCTTTCCTTACAGTCAGGTAAAAATAATATGTATAATTTTATTTATGTATATATTAAAACATAAAATGGCTCAAAAGTGCCAAAATTACTTGGTATAATTTTTGAATAAATAGGANAAATATTTTCTATTTTGATTTTCTTATTTTATATTCAGGTGCTTTGGATGAGGCTATGATGCAAGCTTTAGAACATGATCGAATTGATTTTGTTAAGCTTCTTTTAGAAAATGGCGTTAGTATGCGTAAATTTTTAACAATACCAAGGCTTGAAGAACTCTACAATACGGTATTCAAGTTATTATGGTATACTTAGCTATAATGGTTTAAGTTGTATATTAACATAAAGCATAAAGGTTTTAAAAAATGAAGAAACTAACAGATATATTGTTTTACTCATATTTGTCATACTTTAAATATTTTTATAATTGTTATGGAGATAATCAGTACATTAACATTTGAGGTTCTGTCACTGACTGGACCATGTACTGGATGTACTGTTGCACTTCATGGTCAATTATCTCTTTTAAGGAATAATTATTCTGGAGTTTATTAGTTTTTCAATTTTATTTATTAAAAAATAGCTTATTTTATTTTAAAATGTAAGAATAAAAATAAATTATAAAAATTTGATTATTTTTTCCCCAGATATGTAGAAAATAAATTGTATTTCAAAATACTAAATAGTTTTCATCTGATTTTCAAATGTATTGTATCATTTTAATTATATTTTTCTCTTTATATAACATCAAGTCATAATGCAGATTATTGGATCAATAAACATTGAGTATAATCTAAAAGGTTATTTTCACTATCAATGAATATAGAACTATCATACCTTCTTTTATCTGTCTTTATTGGTTTCTGCAAACCATCTTCTGTTGGCTTAGAAGATGGTTTGCAGAAACCAATGAAGACGGATAATAGAAGGTATGATAATATTGAGTATAGTGAAGTTTCAAAAATTAGCGAACCTGAAAGAGTATTCATGGCCTAATTCATGGCATAAATAAATGAGTAGAAATAGAACAGCAATATGTAATGGATATGGGGTATCACGGATAATAAAGCATGTCATTACTAAATGCATAGCCTGTACTGAAGAAAGAAATAATTTGAGCATACCTAGCAGAGTAGTGGTTGAAGTCACTGGTCAACCTGAATTTCCCTCTAGAGCTTCGAAACCCTGTATGGTAGGTGCAGGCATGGAGATGCTCCTCCAGAAACCTGGAATTTTAATCCCTTGATAAGGCTATTGGTCACTAATTATCTCCTAGTTATGTAATAGAAACCTCTTCTCAAAACCCAGCCAGTTATTAAATGATTTTACTCAGCCATGCTTTGATCAATGTCATTTTGCTTGTGCTGAGTCAGATGCACTCTATAATTTGTTAATAATAATTTAGATAAAGTGATGAGCACCTCACATTTGTATCTTCCTTTCATGTGTCATTTTATAATCATATTAAAATACCCCTATTTGGATAGGAAAATATGGCTCAATAAAACTTGAATACATATCTAATAATGAAATTTTTTTAGAACTTGAGGATATTGCCAGAGAGGATGGTAACAATAGGAGTAATTGTGTAACTTCCAAGAATTCAAGTGAGGCCAGAAATAATAAAGTTGTTTCTAGTCTTGAAGACGAGGTGATTCTTGAACCTCAAGATAACTAAAATAGTTCCCCAGAAACTACTCTGAGTAAGAATAATAATTAGTGGATGGAAACTCCACCAATTCTCACAAATTTATTCTGTGAAAAGATATTTGTTTGAAGTTAAATACAACAAATCTTACAGATCAAATGGTGGTACACTTATTTTTTTCCTCGAGATTTTATTGCATATTGGTGAATCAAACTTATTTACATACTGAACAAGAAATCTCAAAACAAAATTAAATAAAACAATCTACAAACTTTCATAATTGAAAGATGTTATCATTTCAGAATCGCAAGTTTTTTTGTTTGTTTTTTTATGTCTACTACAAACAGGCCTTTTTGTTATTTTTTTTCAATAGAACATTACTATAGTAGAAACAAAATATTCAAGGTAAAATTTTAATATTAACATATGAGTTGAAATAGATTTTGATTGTTTTTATGGCATTTGTACATCAATGATAACTCAATACATCTCCCAACAGATCACACAAGATGCGACCTACATTGAATCATTTGAATGGTATTACTATGCCAAAACTATGCAGCAAATAAAAATACTTGTGTCGATGAATGATTGATGTTTTGGTGTGAAAGATAGCATTTCCTCTAGTAAGTGGAAAAATAAAAAGAACTAATATGCTCTCAAGCTCTATGAGCTACATGAGTCTTGTAGTGTTGTGAAAATTTTGTTATGAGTATTTCCAGAAGAAAATGCAAAGAAATTGGCAATAATTTATGTCACATTACTAATGTTGTCTTATACTTGCTTGAGAACTATCCCGATGAGGGATATTTACTATTCATGGATAATTATTTATTAAGGATAATTTTGTAGCTTTTATGAAATTAAAAACACCCAAAAATTATAATTGTAATGAGCTTAAGAAATGAAATATAAGGTAATCCCAAAGATTTTAATTGAAAATTGAAAAAGAGGGATTTTTTAATAGCAAAATGGTTCAGTTATTGCATATAAATAAAAAGACAAGGATATATCTTATGTCATATTACATACCTCTAAGGAAGACAATTAGATAAAAAATATTATCTTTAATTATATTATTTTAGCCTTGTCATTTTATTATTATCATTTTTCTTTACTGTCATCTCCTAACAACAAAATATTATTATACCATATATATTCTTTGTTTATTTAAACAAAAATCTATGTTTCAGAAACAAGGACCTGCAAATACATTGGGTTATATTCTAAGAGATGTTCGCCCACATATTCCCCGGGGTTATGTTTATACTTTACATGACATTGGCTTAGTTATTAATAAGCTTATGGGTGGAGCATACAGGTAAATTAGTCTTAAATTCACAAATGTGGTTTATTTTTAAATGAACTTTTCTCTTTATTTTTTCTGTGTATTATTAGACCATAAATGCTTTTGTGGTCCAGAGAGTGTAAAAATTTAATGTACATGCACAATTGGGCTGATTCAGAGTTTAATTATTTTTTAAAACTTTAAAGTGAGAAGAATAATTTGTGAAATGTTCTACCTACTATAGAGAACAATAATATAGGAAAGCACAAACTTTTAGACTTCGAGCCCTGACTAATCAATGGTTCTACTAGCTGGTCCATCACAAGAAAGCAGCTGCGGAGATAAAGTATATTAGTGACAGAGAGATCTGCCCTTCTATATTTTCTACATGCCAGAAGATCTGGATATGCTTGGCTAATAAATTTAAAATTTTGTTCCTCCTTCCAATTCTCTGCTTGTCAAGCTGGCCTCCTCTGTCAAGGTCCTTTCCCAGACAATTACGTTTTTATCATAAATTAATTTTTAAAATAGCTATTTTTAATTGTGTCATAATGTATTCTTGTTTTTCACATTTGGTATCCTTGCATATTATTAGACATTTAATATTACTAATCTTTCAAAAAAATTTTATAAATTTGTTATTTTTTATTTGGTCTGTGTCTTCCTCCATTGTGGATGAGTAATTTTACAAATTATTGGTAGCTACATTTATTCATTCTTAGTTATTATTATTTTACTTCATTTAATTTTTTTAATTTAATT
>KZ807047.1:171792-188136 GCA_000696205.2 Oncopeltus fasciatus
AAATTTTTTTTTTTTTAATTCTGCAGTCTGTGATGTGACCTTGAACCTCCTCAGAGAAGATTCCATTTTGTAAGGAGAAACTTTAGCAATAATAAAATAAAATAATTACTCAATAATTTTGGAGTATTTTATTTTTCTCATCCTGGCCATCCTGATTAATTTCTCATGCTTATTCCTACCAAATCTGAACTCCCCCGCAAATCAAATCTCCAGAAATTTTAAATAATAAATAATTATCAGCCTTTATTAAAGAGACCAACTTCTTTTTAAGTAGTTCTTCACAACAACTTCTCAGCTAACTAGGCTTGTCCATTTGGTTGTAAAAACTTTGGACTCAATTTTACATATATAAATTATTGCTGCTCAGCAAAGTCTTGAGATACCAAAGGACCACATTTTATCTGATCAACAGTACAAAAATAAATTCTCCCCAAGCTAAAATTTTCTTAGTTCCAAAAATAGTCATACATGTAATATTAGATAACAAACATCATGATACATTTAGATGACCATCATGGAAAAAATAATATAAGGACTTGAATTTAATTAAATAATTACTAGCACTCACAACTAGTCAGGGACCTTCAGGTTGTGCAGAAGGAAATGGCAACTTCACAGATGAACATAACACTAAAACTGCCTCATTGAAAAAGTGGTATATATTTTTATGAGATTAAAGGAGACTTGTACCGGTAAGGAGATTGACATTATTAAACATTATGATCCCTACACCTTACTAACCATTACTGAGTTTTTATATCATAAATTGCCTACTATTTGTTTAATTAGTTAAAAATGTTTAAATATGTTAATTAATATTTTAAAGAATATACTATTGTGTAATCTTGATGCTCATAGAAATTGTGCAATAAAAACTTTGAGTAGATTAGTACTTAGTATTTATTAGTATTTATATAAATGTACCTTATTAGTGACATTAGATAATGACATAAATGAGTACCACATATTGTGATCATTACAATGTATGAGGATAGAAAATATTTTAATGAGTCAAATTGTTAGGCACATTTAAATGTTTTTCTCGATTTTCTTATGGAAAATTTGTTAAAATATTGCAAGCAAATGATAAGAGAGTAATATTACAAAACATTGGAAAGTTTTCTCTTTGATTATTACATATATACAGAAATGCAAAATATATTACTTCACTTGAAAACAATTTGTATACATTTTTACAAAAAAAAAAACTGATCAATTTTCATTATTATTGTTTCTTGTTTTTAAGCTTTAGAACTACTTGACTACTCTTATAGACAGGATGATGACCAAACTCAGCAACTCTTAACATGTGAACTACAAAATTGGAGTGGACAAACATGTTTAAGCTTAGCTGTTGCAGCAAATCACAGACAACTACTTGCTCATCCATGCAGCCAAATAATT
Organism: Oncopeltus fasciatus; assembly: GCA_000696205.2. Taxonomy (NCBI): domain Eukaryota; kingdom Metazoa; phylum Arthropoda; class Insecta; order Hemiptera; family Lygaeidae; genus Oncopeltus; species Oncopeltus fasciatus. The sequence goes on from KZ807047.1 coordinate 173,197, forward strand.
CTTGCTGATTTGTGGATGGGAGGTTTAAGAACTAGAAAAAACACTAATATAAAGGTATATTATAACTATAGATGTATTTTACTATCAAATTTGTATGGCACCAAGATTCTAAATTTTTTTTATAATTTTTAAATCAATGAATGAACTAATGCTGAAGTGTGTGATTGATGCAGACTCTTACCCTTTATGTTAGCCTTCTCCTTGCTTACCATTGGTTGGTTAGTTACTGAACACAACCTCTAATATACACAGTAGCGAGTACTTAACACTCAACTCTGCTTATCAATATATATTAAAATTTGTTTAACAATTTATGTGTTTTTTAAAAACTTTTATTTGACTTAACAGCCTGTTTCACAAAACTGGTGAGCATTATTTTAGAAAATTACTCATTTTATTTCTAAATTAACATTGCTAAAATAACATTGCAATTTAGATATCTAGCTACAATTCCAGAAAATTTGGGGTTATGTTTTAACAGCTACTGTTTTTAATTTTACACATTTTTATGTAAAAATTCCGTGTTCTTTTAGATATTACTAATGTTCACCAGTTTCTAAAATTCTGTATTTGCCCCCACCTGCCGACAATGCTATTTTTTATCTAGCATGGTTAGAACAGTATGGTTTAAAATTATTTTTCAAACTATACAAATTGTTTTAATAGTGCAGTAGATATACAATATTAGCACCTCTGTATTTTATAAACAGTCCAAAAAGTTGTATTCATCTGTTTCTAAAAAAGATTAGAATCTTCCAATTTCCTCAAAACAATTTTAAAAGGTGTCGTCCACCTATATCCTCCGAGGATATGGGACGAGCAATCTAATAATTCCAAGACTATATATTCTGATCTTTTAAAAAAAACTCTTCTTAAACCTTTTAAGCATCATAACTTCTTTTTTATACTTCTGTAAGAATCAATAATTATCTGTACTATTTTATCTACTAGTGAACATTAAATTCATTTTTTTCCAAAGAGAATAGTATTGTTATTTCATTAGCTAGATCCAAGCAATTTCCCCAGCAGCTACCAATTTACATAATCGAGTTTAACTGTCTACCATACTCTCTAGAATTTCACGCTTTTATACTAAATTTAATTTATTATTTCATAATTTGATTTATTAATTTATCAACAGGTTATTTTTGGCCTCATTGTTCCTATATATATTGCCAAATTGGAGTTTAAATCTAAAGAAGAGCTCCAATTGATGCCACAAACAGAGGAAGAGCATCTTACTGGTATGGATGAGGAAAATGAAAGCACTGAAGGTGGCAGAGGACTCGATTCACATAGAAATACAGAGCATGATGTTGAAGTATGAATCCTTAATTTCTTATAATAAGTTCTTTATTGTTCATTATGACATATAAGCAATTAAAATAGTTCAGTTGTAGAAGACTCCTGCATGCTGGAATGTTCTTTGGCATTGAGGTGCAGGAATTTATGTGTATGGGAAAAGTTACATTAGTTAAAAAAGGTACACAACCTTTGTCCACACAGGACAATGTAAGCTAGAAAATACTCCTTAGAGTATGAGAAGTTTATAAATTAGGCCTTTGTGCCAGACCGTATCAAATACTTTCTCAACATAGAGGAGTAGCAAACCTGTGTATCCTTTCTCGTTAAAGTTCTTTTTAACAGTTTCTGTCAGTTGAGCAGTAGTAGAATTTTTTTTTTTTTTTTTAATGGCATCCCAACCACTAGGGTCATTAATGCCTTTTACGTACAGCAACGGATGATAAAGGAGGGAAGATTGTTCATAACGTTTGCCACAAAATATGGAGATGGACAGTCAAAAGCCCCCAGCAACAGAGGAGGCACGAATAGGAGATGGCCTGCGTGGGTGGGGGGCGGATCGTGTCTTTGGATCGTGGTGGGCCGTGGCGCCGAGTTTGGCCTCCTACTTACAGTATATTGTCAACCTGGAGGGTTTGAATGGTCTAGTCCCACCATGCACACCCTTGCTCACAGGTCGGACACTTCATTAAGGACTCCTCAGGCAGGATTAAACAAGGAGCCAATTATATGGGGTCGGCTCGGTACTGTGGTTTGCCTCGTGCCAGGACATAGCGTCCTGGTTGAACAGATCATTTAAAGTTATGCAGAATAGGAGAGCACTCAGCACACTACCTTGAGGGACTCCATTCTCCTGTCTAAATTCATCAGAGAGTTGGTTGCCACATCTCACGAAAAATCGTCAATTCTTCAAAAAATTATTTAGAAAATAAAGCATGTTGCCATTTATTCCCATTTTTATTAGAGCTTCTACTATATGCCTGCGCCATGTGCTATCAAAGGCATGCTTCAAATATAAAAATACAGCAAGGAGCTTATGCCTTTTTTCAAAGGCTTTTATAACTGCAGATTCTAGTTGCACTAAATTATCCGTAGTACTACCTCCTTTACGGAACCCGCTTTGATTGTGGTTTAATAGATTATTTTTTTCAATATACCACATCAGCCTGTTAGCTGTTAGCCACTATTTTTTCCATTAGTTTACAGACCGATATGTTAATGAGATGGGTGAGTAGCCAGACAATTCATTTAATGCCTTGCCTTTTTTATTGATTGGCACAACAATAGCTCTTTGCCAGTCTTCTGGAAAAGTTGATGAAGAATAAATGTGATTAAAAAAATTCTTTATTATATTCTGATTAGATAGTGATAAATTTTTAATCATAGCTATGCATATGGAATCTAAACCGGGAGCAGTGTCTTTTCTGCTTCTTAATGCATGGTTGAATTCTTGGCTAGAAAAAGGAATATTAAGCGTGTGAGAAGGGTTGTCAGGTAGAGGCAAATCGATCAACTCCTTATTAATTTTGATTGCTTGAAAAGCTTCAGGATAATTAGATGTAGCGGAAATATTGTTATAATGACTTCTGAAGTGGTTTGCTATATCATAATGATTAGTTATAATTCTACCATCAATATTTATAGAGGTAATTGGAGGTGTATATCCTTTTCCCTATATCTTTCTCAATTTTTCCCATACAGCTTTAACTGGTGTGTCGTGAGACATCTAGGAAACATATTTTCTCCATCAATCACGTTTACTTTTATTATAAGTATACCTGGCATGGACTTTAGCTCGGTTATAAGCCTGTATCAGATTAGTATTTGGGTGTCTTCATACTTTTCTAAGAAATTTTAATCTGTTCTTCCTAGCTTTTTGGCACTCATCATTCCACCAAGGAGTAGTAGAAGTTTTAGGCCTAAATCCAAGCTGCTCATTTATTAGAACATTATTTTCTCTTAAATGGTATGGAGAGTAAAAGTTTCTCTAATATTTTTGATGCGACACATAGTAAGCTAATTGATCTATAGTTTACGGGTGAAGAGGCCTTTTTGTTTGGTTAGGTATTAGTTTTGTTCTTTTCCAATATGCAGGAAAATATCTTAATTTAAGAATACTATTGAATATTTTTGTAATATCTTGCAAGTCTTTTCTTGATACATTTTTAATGAGAGTGTGGTGTATATTATTGGGGCCTACTGCTTTTCGAGTATTTATTTTTTTATAGTTTGGGCTACTTCTTAAGGAGTGATAGGTTTGAACTGATTGACTATAGGTTTTTTTTCAGGTATGAGGTATGGCTTTCTCTATTTTGTGTGTGTGGTACAATGAGCGAAGATGTTGAGTGTGCAAGTGAGCATTATGGAAGTGTTGAGCAAGAAGTTCAGCATTACCTTGGTTTGAGTATGTATAAGAGTTGTCTGATTCAAGGGGAGGGAAAGATATTTATATTGTCTGTTCAGCATTCAAAGAGAGTTAAAAATAACCTTATCCACAGGGTTCTCACTTTTTCTGATTCTGCCTTCTGTGAAAAAAAAAAAAAAAAAATATTAGCCAGATCACGTCCATTCTCCAACTCAATGGTGTCTCAGCTTACATAATAAAAAGTCTTGTATACAAATTTGACAAACACCTCCTAACAATTCCCAGTCTATGCAAACCACTACTTTTCAAATGCTTTATCTCCTCCCATCTCATTCATGATTATCACTCTTTTCTTTTTATTCCTGGTATTGCTGAAAAGTTAATAAAATTTCTCATATTCAAAGCCTCTCCTCTTAAACTTGGTCTCCTCATTTACACCTAGTTAAATATCAAATACCTCTTTCCCTATGATCTAACATTGTTTACCAGATTCCCTCTTCTGTCAGCAATTGCTGGGTCACCCTCATAGGACAAAATTTCCTAAATCTGTTCTTTACCTGTTCTCAAAAATGACTTGTTGCTGAATGAATACAAATTAATCTAGACACCTACGCTATCTATGACAGACAAGACAAAGACCAAATATCCTACTCCTAAGCAAATAATTTTCACATTTCAAAACAATTTCAATCATAACATGTAGTTATCCCAATATCTGTTTTTATTTCGATATACTAGATTCTGTTATTATATTTGATAATAAAAGGGTGTTGGAAGCTTGAAAAAATTACTGCCTAAAAAGTTATAAAAATATATTGACATATATGACTGAAGATAATAAAAGGTTCCATAGGTTGTTAAAGAAAAATAGTAAGCTTCTGTGTGTATATATTGTCTAAATAAAATAAAAAATAAATAAAAATAATAGTAATTTTCATTAATAAATTATCTTCTTAAAGATTCAGGTGGATGAAGGGCATGTGTTTTGGAAACAGACTGCAGACATTCACCAAGGAGATACAAATTTGTCTATTGGTTGAAAAGGATCTTTTATGAAGAAAATAAGTGGTACTTGGATGTGTACAAGGCCCTGAACTAAGCCTCAACCTCATTTGAAGAACATTTAACCTCCTCAGTTGTAGATCAGAACATGTGGTCCTTAATACTGCATCTTTGACTTTTCTGGAAGTACAAAAAGTGTAGATACAGTGGAGGGCCTGCCATTCCGCTGTCTCAGCCAGACTAGTGCTCAGGGGGGCAGAGAGATAAGGGTCCAGACTCTGGTGGCTAGATCATTTCGGATTAGGCTCTAGTAATAAAAATGATACCATTCTGTATTGCATTTGCATTTGAGTACACGTAAATCTCACACTCGAGCTTGTGTGAAGAGAAATAGTCACAGGGCACATAAATGCATAAACTATAAATTAAACATTGGTAAATAATAGGGTGTATAAAAAAAATGACCATTTTTCAAACAAATATTTATATTATCATATCTTTGATGTAAAATACAATTAATACTCAAAATATAGTCCATTGTTACCTACTGTCATTGGTAATATGCTAGCCAATTGTTTGATCCCATGCTGATACCATTCCTTGGAATGGCTCCCAAAGAACTTTTGCACTGCATTTCAATTTCTGCAAAATTATCAAATTTTTCTTTCAAAGGAAATGGGCTATGGATTGGAAAAAAAGTAATAATACGATGGTATGAGATCTGAACTATATGGTGGATGAGACAGGAGTTCAAACCCAAGAAGTTCTTTAAACTTTTCTTTGTCTCAACAGAAAGTGTGAGGACGAGTATTATCTTGTTGGAATAAAACTCTTTTTTTGGTTCATCAAAGCAGGATAACACCAGACAGTTGTCTGGTATGTGAAGTTTCACATACAACCTTTCCAGTTGTTGGCAGTAGAGTACAGAATTCTATCAGGAACAAATTTTTGATGAATAACACCTTCCAAACTAGACAAATTATGGTTTTTTTCAAATTGCCTCTTTACAGGAAACCAGAGAAACAGTTTGACCACAATCTAGCCGTCGCTTATGGGGATTTAAATTTTGCTAGTAAACCCACGTTTCATCGCAGATGACAATCTTCCAGTTAAATCTCATATCAGAAGGATTTTTCAATAAGTTTTCACAAATTTCTAATCTCTTAGCTGATTGCTAAGGAATAAGTTCATGAGGGACCAGTCTACTGCTCTTTTTCACCTCCCCCATAGAAATTAAATGACGACTAACAGTATTTTTTGACACACTACACTCCCTGACAAGTGCACGATTACTTATGGATACTGATTTGACTCAACAGCTTCCTGCAGAACCTCCTCAATATCCATTAATAGTTGCCCAAACCCTTCTTCCCTTCCAACATCGTACCTCCACTGCTAAATATTTCAAACCAACACTGCGCAGTGTGCTGGTTAAAGACACCTTTCCCTTCATATTTAATGATCTCACAAGTTGCTTCAGCAGCTACGAAATTTTTTTTACAATAATGCCTCAAAATTGCAAGGTTTTTTTTGTAGGACACCGCCATTTCTCTTCTTTGAAACAAATAACTAAACTGAGGCTTTTTTTTTTTTTTTTTTTTTAAAGTTGAGTAGGATTTAACAAGTTCAGAGAATGCCTTAAAGAAATTATTAAGTATTGGTAAGCATAAAATAGGATTAAAACATTTACAGTCCTTTGAATTTGATAAAACGGTCTTTTTTTTTTTTTTTTTTTTTTTTTTTTTTTTTTTTCTTTCTTTTTATACCCCTTTATAAATAATATTTGTCTCAACACCTTCCTTTCCCGACTCTCTTATGATTACCAGCACCTATCCTTAATCACTTGCCATTAGGCCTTAAACCTTAAGCTCAGAGGTTAGGATCCCAAGTGCTTGACAGAGATTATGTCTAATGGCTCTATTTTTAAGGTCTCAAGTGCTTGCAAGTAGTAAAAAATGAGAGGTTATTCACTGTTTACTCCTGCCTACCGAGTCAATTTATGTATATCAAAGTAAGGATTCAGAAAGTTCTGGTATAGTTCATTGTTGATTAAGTTCTACACCATTAAATAGAAAGAAAAAAAAAGATCAAGATAAGCTTTAATAATATAAGGTACCTCATCTCTCAATAGATGTCAGTTCTGGTATCCATAAACAGAATGTCTCTTTTTCTCATGAACCTGAGAATATTACTGATATTGTTCACTCACTTATATTTGTGAGGAATCAAGTTTGAAACTGATTTAAACTTCCAAAAAATAATTGGTTTGAAGCTTTCTTACTTATTTAAATAACGAATTAAAAAGTTTATTTAACCTAAAATAGAGGTCTGGGACATTTTCTTATGGAAAGATTTGAAAAGCTTTTCACTTATCGAAATTTCACTATCAGCTAATTGATCTTTTTTTTCTTGAGCAAATATTTTAGTAAATTATTTAGAATTTTTCTTTTATATCCCCTTTAACATTTGTCTTATTCATTTATTTTAATTAGGCTTTAATCTCTCAAGAGCCACCAACCCGAGACACTATAGTAACGGAGAATGGGCAGGTCATTGCAGATAATAGTAGCAGCTCTGATGCAGGAAGTCAATTTCTTCCATTACCAAAGGAGTTTTATGAATTGAAGCCAACAAGACCACTGAGACTTAAAAGAAAACTGTATGAATTTTATACTGCACCAATTGCTAAATTTTGGTCTCATTCTGTAAGTACATATATATTTGTCTGTCTATTAATTTGTTATTTAAAATATTATTATATTTAATTATAATTATATTAAGTAATAATTTAATATTATCATACATAATCTTAAATAATATTTCTAACCCATGAATATTTTCAGTGGCAGTCTCCTTGCCATTGTTAATTCCAGTCATAGTAGGCCAATACTTCCTCAATTTAAAAAGTACATCAGGTATACCTTGAATGTGTTTATATTTTGTTTGTCACTTCTGAACAGTTTGACACAAATTGTCTCTACTACTTGGAGGAGAGTTAACATAAGTGACTTCAATTAATTTTAATGAAGCATTATATTTCTTACTAAACTGTGAGTGAATCAGCCTCTAGTAACCTCTTGTCCCCTTACAAATAAGCCTCTGAAACTAAGCCAATAGAAGAGAATAAACTTTATTCTGGGACTAGCAGAGTCCCCTTGAATACCATTAGGGTTTTTAGAATAGACCTTTTCTGGCTCAAAAAATATACATTAATGTAAATAAACAAAACAAATAAATAAGTATTTATAAAAAAAGATGAGGTGAAAATTAAATAAATAATTGAACAAAAATAACATTTCCTCAAGGCTTACATTGTTAGTTATTAATCCATAACCATATGATTGGGTAAAAAAAAACAAAAAAAAAAAAAAAAAAACTGGTGAGCTTATAATCGGTATAGAAATAAAATGCAATATGAAGTTGACATTTTGTGAATACACTAACTCACACTTTTATTCATACACTAATTGGATTAATCTACATACATTCCACACATACACAACAATCATTCAATTATTAACAAGCAAAATTCACAGCTAAGAAGATTCAGTTTGAATGGATAGGTGATGCTGAAAAGGGAGGGATTTGAATATGGAAAGAGAAAGAGCACATCAAATATTTGAAGGTGGGGAATTGCAAAGACTATCTCCACAAGCTAGGAAAGAGTGGTGAAAAGAAGCAGTTCTATAAGAGAGAGTGTAAAGATCAGAGGTTTAGGATCTAGTGTGGGGTAAACGGACTGAAGAGTTGAAAGTAAGGAGTTCGTAAATGTAAGAAGGAGAATGTGTGGAGATAGTATTATAAAGGAAAGAACCAAGGAAGTAAAGTCTGCGGTAGGAAGGAAACAACCACCTTAAATCTGTCGGTTACCGGGGAATTCCTAGGTGAGCCGACGACAAACCAACCTAATAGTTTAAGAGACGCTTTAGTCTCTCATCAAGCCTACCAAAGACACCGCCATGCACCACACAACAATAATCAAAGTGGGGGAGAATAAATGAAGAAACAAGGAGTTGGGCCTGGGTCCCTACTTTTTTCCTAAAGAGAGGAGCATCAGAATTTTCAAAGAGATGCAATACATTTGGGAAATCCCAGGAAAGGTTCATCGAGGTTTCCAATTGAGGAAGTGAAGGAAATAGGATTATTATTAATGGTAAAATTTGGAAGGGAGCTTAATTGGGAAATGGAACCTAATATAAATGTGTTTGACTTTGCCACATTCAAACATAATCTGTTTTGAACAGCCCAGTTATTGATTTTTTCAAGCTTGCATTGGAACACCTTCACTGACACACTCAGTTCTAATGGGGAAAAGGAATGGGGAAAGCTGGAAATCGTCGGCTCAATGATGGTTAGAACAATACTGGTTAGTGGCAGGGAGGTCAAAAAAGAGTTGCAGACAGATTAGAGTCCTGAAGAACTCCTACAGGAGTGGGAAGGAAAGATGAGATAGGTTTCTATGGAATGGAAATAACTTGGACAGGAAAGAATGAAATCAAAGGAGCACACTGTTGGAGAAGGACTGCTTTTCAAGTTTGGATAGGAGTATGGAGTGGTCGACAGTATCAGAAGCTTTTGATAAGTTTAATAAGATGAGGATTGTGACTTTTTGGTCCTGCATCGCACGTTCAATATTGGTAGTGATCTTCACTAGAGCAGACTGTGTGAGAAGTCCAGGGCTGAAGCCAGACTGTAAAGGATCGATGAGCTTGTTGCTTTTCAGGAACTGTGAAATTCGGATTTGAGTTAGTTTCTCAAGTGGTTTGGAGAGATTAGAGAGTATGGATATTGACCGGAAATAAGCCAATATTGGTTTATTTGTATTATTAAGATTGTCACTATTATTTTTGAGCTATTTTTGTTTTCATTATTTTTCTTTTTTGTGCAATATTGTCCAAAGCAACTTTGCTGTTTAATTTCATCAACAGCAGTTACCACCTTGGCCGACAATCCAATAAGCTTTTCTTTGCATATTGACTAAGCAAAAGTCCCACTCTATATCTGTACTTCACATTCAAATAAAAGCTAAGCCAACTCTCCATAGATGAGGTTGGCACCATTTGCCATAACTTGCTCTCTGAAATCTCGCAAAAACAACTCTCTGGGCCTATTTTATCATACAGTAGCTGGTGATCTTCTTAACCACCTTGAGCTATTAGCTTACTGTAGCATACATTTTTCTCTGATTACTGAGCGCTTTCAGAATCAGTGATTCCATCTTCGGAGCTCAGTCACCTATGACCAAAGTAGACCTATGTTTGATAGGTGACTGAGCTCTGAAGATGGAATCACTGATTCTGAAAGCGCTAAGTAATTAGAAAAAAATATTTGAAAAGTGTGAATTATTGGATATTATTTTATAACCCATCAAAATTTGATTGTCATATCAATAATTGGGTTGTCAATATTATTTAATTGCCATCAACTGTGCTACCAGCACAAATAAAAGAATATCAAAATTAACCTTAAAATAATTTCATTTAGATATACTCAATATACACCAACATCTCTTACTAAGATGTATTAATTGTAATTATAGTATAAAAAGTTTAGCAAATGAAAAAGAAAGTTTACTAGGGATATCCAAACATGCAATATTTTAGATTAATATTTATAATTGTCAATAACAAAATTAAAACTAGGGAAAAAATTTAAGGAATTAAAATATTAAAATATAGATCGGTTCACACCATTGAAAATGACATTAATATGAAAATAGATATTTTCAATTGTAAATTATTAGATTTATTAAATAAACATTGTCCTTTAGAAACAATTACTGTCCTACTCCTTGCATTTCAAAAAAATAATAAAATATTATAAAAGGGAACAAAGCATATTTTTTTAAGCAGCAGAATTTTCTACTTGGAATACTTACAAGAAAATTTTAAACCTCTTTCAATGTACATGAAAGATTAAAATCCAACTGGTTTGGAACTGTCTTATGGAATATTCAACTGCTCTCAGGCCATGAAGGGCATGAACTATAAATTCCAGTTGAAGCACAAACTTTATGGATTTAGTTGTTTATCCTTAGGATAATCTTTTTATTTCCTATTCATCAGCAGAGACATATATTTAATTAGGTGTTGAAAGAATGAGAGTCTCCTTCACATTTACTTCAATTTGTTGGGCTTATCTACTTTCAGAAGATATACTTAGCTTTTATCAACAGGGCCTCTTTTTGTCAGATACACTGTGAGACAATCTCTGTATTGCCTGCTGTCAGAGAAGGGGCTCTGATAGCTTTAATTGATTGCAGAAAAGCCCAGTAAATTAGTAAGTCTAAAGGAGGCTCTCAATCTTTTATTACCTAATTTATAAACTTCATTCCCAGTAAAAAGAAGATGAACTATCTATTTAAAATACAATGTGGTTCATAGTAAGGAATCTGGTCTATTGTGAATATTTTTTTAAATATTTGACAAACACCATAACCTATCACTGCCATTAAAGGTGAAAAGTTGACATTCAAACAGTCCATAATTTATAAAGCATAATTAAACCTTAAGTAAACTAAACTTACTTTTAAAATTTATGAAATACCTCTGAACTCCTGTGAAATTTATAACTATAAATAGTAAGAATATAAGTATTACAACAATTTAAAAAAAAACTGTTAATATTATAAATATGTAATGTATACATAAAGAACAATATAATATCCTACAGATGTTGTATTGTTTATAGATGTATGTTTTTTTATATATTAGATACAAGATATATTTATGCAATGTATTTATGCAGGAGAAATTAGTCTGGATTTCGGCCAGAATCAGAAAAACAAAATACTCCAAAATTGTTGGGTAATTGTTTTATTATTGCCGATATTTCAACTTCGAAAAAGTTTTTATTATAATAATTTGTATGATAAAACCTCCCTCGGACATCTCTTCAGACATCACTAATGCCCTGATGATGACTTAAAAGTTAAGTCGAACATCGGCTATTATAAAATAATTACGCAACAATTTCGGAGTATTTTATTTTTCTGATCCTGGCTGAAACCTGGACTAATTTCTCTAGCATAATACTCAATGGTCAACAAGCTTCCAACCACGTATTTATACATAAATTAAAATTATTTTGTACTTTGGTGATAGATGACTGAGCTTCAAAGATGCAATCACTGATTCTGAAAGCGCTCAGCAATTAGAGAAACATAAATGAAAAGTGCGAAGTATTGGATATTATTTGATAACCCTGAATATTTATGTAAAGTTTTTTCCGGGTTGGACCGTGTAAAGTTGTTGATGGTTGCCGAGCTTTCGCACATCCTGTGATGGCTTCTTCAGGGCTGAATAGAGAATGAGAGCTGTCTTCAAATCCANCTCTTCTCTCTTCTCAATCTGACAACCTCGTCCCTCATAGATTGCCAAATGAACTTCGCTATGACTTCTAGGATCATCCCTTCGTTGGCGATGACGCTCCACTACATCTATATCTTCTGGAGCGATCTTTAGACCTAGACTGGCGCCTATACTCGTCATCAGACCAGCGGGAGTTTCACCAGGTCGCACCGGTATCCCTCGAACTTCGATAGATCTGGATAGTAATTCATGTTGGGCGTGATTCAGACTCACCTCCAGTTCAGTCCCCCTTGACTGCAATGTCTTGTTTTCAAGCGATAGCTGCTCGAAAACTTTTGTCTGGACTTCTAATCTGTTCTCTATAGTTTTAAGAAGCTTGGGATTTTCACAAACAGTGTCGTTGTTTTTATTAAGAGAGTGTTAAAACTCTCTTAGATCACTAGCAACGCCGCTTTTTATCTTGCCTATCTCCGTTAAAAGAGCCCTCATCGCCTCCTGAATGTAAGTAAATGGAATACCTTCCTCGGTAGATTTAGCTGGTTAGGTCTTCCTAGTTTTTTTTTATACATTTGTCACATGTCCAGCCTTTTCTTTATGACCTCTGAGACTCAATATATGAGTCTTCAATACTACAACAATTTCCGTGGTAAATTAATTTGCAGGTGACACAGGCTAGAGAGCTTTTGTCACCCCTATTAATAGCGTATTTACACACTGGACACTGTTTATTTACTTTAAAAAGCTCAGATAAACAGCTGGCGAGATACTATGGCTGGGCGTGACTACTAGGTAGAGAGGAGTTCTATGGAGAAGGGATAATGCTCAGCAAATTACTTACTGACAAGATTAAACTTCTGACAAGCCCGCTCGTTCCGCTACTCGCCGCAAACTCCCGGTGCAGATTGAAGAGCCGTAAGACGTTTTACACAAATTTCAAAAATTGTGAAAGTCACTAGTAACTTAATTCAACTCTGTCCGAAAACAGAAAATCTCACGTTGAACCTTTAATATAACGATTTAGTACGGAGCCGAAGTACACTGGTTGCCTTCGCAGACCAGAATTCAACTGATCATCATCAGCAGCACCCTCAGATTGTACTTCCAGGTGGAGCTGCAATTTAAGCGGGGAGGAGTCATGTATTATGAAATCCCTATGTATACTAATATTTCTCATGACTATTATGCCATGCTGAGATTGTAACCATTGTTGCAAGTGTTCCCAGAATCCCCCACCCTTTTCAGATCCTAGCTCCGACCAGACAAACCTCGCATTTCTCCAGTTAAGTTGTCCCAGTCAGTTCTCGAGTTTGTCCATCTGTTGCAATTGTACCTCTGTAATAACTATAGTTAACAAGTATAAATAATTATATTTGTAAATTCGGATGTAAAATAAAAATATATATTTTTAAAAAGTCAACCGAGCCAAAAAAAAAAGAAGCTCTTCTACTACCTTATGATCTTTAAGAAGTTGGCACAACACTGAGCATGTCTTCAGGAGTCTTCACAACATTGAGTTTAGAAGGACTCGCTAATGGACACCTGTGGCAGAGGCAGTATTCCAGAGGTACAAGTCAACCTCATAGAGGAGATGAAAAGTAAGCACTTGGTAAAGAAATTACCAGTAGTCTCATTGGGACTGCACATGACAATTCGAGAGGACATTCTAACCAATGTCATGGAAGCAGTCTATGAACAGTCTCACCGGCTGAGGAATAGCTTCTTGCAGCCAGCAGTTATCTGCCTGTAACCTCTCAACCTGCCTAACAACCATCTCCAGTAATTCTAGGAGTGCTTGACTACTCTTAGGCTTTATCTTATTCAGTATAGTCCCTCCCTCCCTCCCTCCATGGTTATCTGCTGGGCTTTATTCTTCCCACCTATTAAGCTTGAAAGCTTGAAAGTGTTTAATTTCCCTCCATCTCAATTAGTTAATTATATTTTTTTGGTATATGTAATTTCTATTTTATAAGGAATTTGATAGCGAAATTCATGGTTTGCTATGGTCTTTCAGTGCATTTTTTCTGTAATCTCTTTTTGTGAAATCTATGTATCTACCATAAAACGTCAATAAAACACACACACATATGTGTGTGTGTGTATGTGTTTTATTGACATTCTGTGATAGTTACAATTTTAGAATATTAATGGTCGCACACTATCTCAAGTTTATTACTATCAAAATATTTTTATATCATATTGCTTTTATTTACAGAAAAGTAAGCATTTGTCATGTTTCTAATTTTGTCATTCTTTTATTGCCAATATTTTTGGTTGTTATATCACCTAAAGATAAATATGAAATGGTTATAAATAACTTTAATATGAAAAACTATGTTTAAATTAATTTTTATTCTAAAGGAGTATAGCCATGGCAGTACACACTCCTCTAACTTCCCAGCTGATAATGTGCCTTAACCATGGTCATGCATTATTATAGAATTATATACTGCTAACAGCTTAAACATGAATACCCTCTCAGTTAAAATCTTAAATTTTTTCTGACTGTATAAAGATTTGGTTTAGAATTATCAGTAAAAAGAACTTTCTTGAAATTTGAAAAAAAAAAAAAAAAAAAATTTGTCTCTTGTAAGTGTGACTGGGGTCTTGAATTTTAATGGAATGAGCACTGAATTCTTGATTATTTATTGTAGATAATAGATTAATAAGAAAATACTTCTTTTTTTCAGATTGCATACCTGGTTTTCTTGTTTTTATTTAGCTATGTTGTGTTGGTTAGAATGAATCAATATCCTTCTTGGCAAGAAATGTATTGCATAGCCTACATTGCCACTCTTGGATGTGAAAAAATCAGAGAAATAGCCTCTTCTGAGCCTGTTGCCATAAGGTATTTTTTAAAATTTGTTATTTAAATTTCCATTTTCCAATGATCTAATCTATCTATAAGTGATTTTTTACTTTCATAAAAAGTGTCAGAAAAATAGCATATATATATATATATAT